>PVLD010006048.1:0-104849 GCA_004027595.1 Dinomys branickii | reverse complement strand
AAAAAAAAAAAAAAAAAAAAAAAAAAAAAAAAAAAAAAAAAAAAAAAAAAAAAAAAAAAAAAAAAAAAAAAAAAAAAAAAAAAAAAAAAAAAAAAAAAAAAAAAAAAAAAAAAAAAAAAAAAAAAAAAAAAAAAAAAAAAAAAAAAAAAAAAAAAAAAAAAAAAAAAAAAAAAAAAAAAAAAAAAAAAAAAAAAACCATAATTTGGATTCAAATAAAAGAAAGACAGTAAATCAATGTCTTAGTGGCTTAAAAAGCTTAGTAATCCTTTGACCCAGAAGTTAACATATATTTCATATGCACTTGGAGGAAATTAGTCTTTGTAACATCTCATTGTTGTCAATATTTTGTATCCCTTAATCCTGAAACTACATGTAAACAATATTTTAGGTCAGAACAAGCTACTTAATTGAATCTGAACCCCTTTTTTTCTTTATAAGGAATAACCTAGTAATGCAGACTCAAGTCCCAATATAATGTTAAAACAAGAAACTACTCAAAAGGAAAGAACAACTTGGATGGGGAAAGGAGAAAAGAAGGAAGGAAAAAAATATATACATATAGGATAGCTAAGATAATTGTACTGCAAATTTCTGTTTGTTTATTGAAAGGAACAATTAATGCTTATGTTGTTTGATCAAATTTACATGCCTATATCTGATCATTTGAGCAGCTACTTTGCAGACAACAGCATGCAATATAATAACCACTGTTATTTTCCCATCATCTTGTTTTGAAATTGTGTATCATTTTTAGTGTTTGGTTAATTCTCTTTAAAATAGAAAAAGAAAAAAAATTTCTAGAGTCTAAGACACAGCAATGGCAATTTTATATCATTACAGTTTATTTTTTATATCATTACATTGTGTGTTTAAAATGCCTTCTGTTGATTCTGCAATGTTTTATTTAAATAATGTATTTTGGAAAATATTTATATTGGGCATTTCAGAATATTAACTATTCCCCCCGAGTACTACCCTAGTAATACATTTATGAGAAATGCACCATATATATTTTATAGCGTTTCAGTATAAGGAAACCCAGATAGACTATTATTAGGCTTTTGTTAGGGGTCAGGTTTAAAGCAGATCTTTCACACAGTAGCTTCCAAGGATTCGATAAGGACCATGAAAAGGTAATGTAAGGTAAAGGACTCAAGAGCGTGGAGGGTGGCAAGGTGAGATCTTTCAAAATAAGTCTGGGAGAGGACCTGTCATTTGATGCTAGTTATTGAAAATTCAGTAGTCTGATGTTTGCTTACGTAACCTTAATGAAAATTCCTAACATTGTTCATTTAAATAGATTTACAGAAATGTCTTTAAAAAACAGGGAACATTATTTTTGTTGTAGATCTTACCAAGAAAGTTTCCTAACATGTCATTACTATAACAAATACCTGAGAGAACTATGTTGTAAAGAGGGAATGTTTACTATTTCAGTTCAGAGTTTTAGAAGATTTAGTCCCTGGACATTTGTCCCAGCTGCTTTGGGGCCAGTGACAAGGTAGCACATCACACTGGGGCGTGGATGTGGGTAGAGAAAGAGGAAGAGGCAGTGTCTCACTCTCCGCTTCACGAACTCTCCCCAAAACTCGGAATATCCCTCATTCATTTCATTTCCTAAACAATCTATCACCGCCCACCAGTGCAAACTGGAGCCTAAGTAACAAATGGACAATATAGGGACACTTCAGACACAACCTACACCAGCAGGCAAGGAACAGAGTTTCTTAGGAGGGCTAAGTTGTGCTTATATATACAAAAACGTTGTACAGAGGCAGGTGGTAGAAGATCTTAATGCCTTCCCATGCCCAACACCTGTGCTTAACTCCTCCAGATCACCACCTCCAGCTGTGACCATCCACCCTAATTTATAAAATTGACCTTCGCAGCAGGTCCTCAACCTGTTAGAAGTACGAAAGTGAGCAGACTTACAAGAGAACATGGCAGTTAATCCCCTTGAATAGCTAACCCAGTGATAATTTCTTTTAATCTAAAAGAGAAAAAAATACAGACAAATAGATGCTGGTTATTTCAGTGACACCAAAGGTAGACTTTATAATGTTGGCGCTGGGCTAATCACCTTTCTATTTGAGATGTGGACAAGTTCTAGTATAGGTAATTTTAACTGCTCTTCAAATAATAAATTAGCCCATCAAAGTGTAAGGGCTTTAGAGACGGCTTAGTTTCCAAGAAGGAGTGGAAGGAAGACACCATGGAGGGCACTTCACTTTTCTGGGTCAGAGGCCAAACCTGCAGTTTGGAGGAGCCAGTGGGAAGGTGTGCCTTCTGGATGGGCAGAGAACATACAAAGGCAAGAGAAAAATAGGACAAATGATGGTGCTAAAGGACAAAGAAAACAATCTCTGAAGATCATGGAAGAGAGTAAGGCAACCTAGAGTGCTAAACTGAGGTTCAGCGTGGGACCCTTGGTGAAGCAACAGGCATTTGCGTATTAGCTCCTTATGTACGATTTTGTTTCCTCTTCAAATCAATCATTTTATAAATCTATACTGAAAATTAATAATGCCCTGTTTTGGCTGCTTAACTTCTCATAGTGAAGGAAATGACTCACATAGGTGTTAATCTTTCAAGTATTCTAATTATTATTATATTAAAAGTCCCCCCTTCTTCCATGACCCAGACAAATTAAAATGACACAAAGGAACCCACTCAGAACCCAGGTGTCCCTTATTGAGTCTAAGACATGTAATCTAACAGCAGTATCAACCTGAGCACTTTCTCACTTTGCTGTTCAAAATTTCTCACCTTACACGCAGATTTCACAATAGAATCTTGACTTGTGCCTTCAGTAAGAGTTAAAATTCATTATAATGAACAAGCAAGCTTCCCAGTGCGGTGTCACTGGTTTTGGGCTTGAAAGAGAGCGTAAATGAGAAGATACATGGAAGCCTCCTTTACCTGATTTGGCACGTGTAAGTGTGAAAATCAGTTTACACACTTGCACATGCTCTGCTGACCTTGTGACTTAATTTTCCATCTCCCCAATGTGTCGTACAATTTCATATTATATAAACTCCAGAGAAAAGGGAAACAATGTGCAGTATTATGTATGTTTAATTGATAGCTTTTTCATTAAAAATATACTTTATGTAGATAACATTTTGAAAGCAAAAACCAAAGGGAAAATGCCCTTTTAATTCTACCTCTTCGACAGGACTCCTTCCATTCATATTTGCCTCACAGCCTTTATGATATGTGCTCCGACTCTGCACATCTATAATAACAAGCTGGGTAATGTTTTTGTTTACATTTTAACAAGGTGTATCTGAATGTGTGTTAAGGCACTGCACCACAAATCACAGGGTGAAGATTTATAAAGCCATTAAATGTGCATACTGAAATGATTAGGGAAATAATGTCCAAAAATACAAAATATACAGTAATGGACTTTTTTGGAATGAACAATAATACAATTAAACTGAGTGTACCACAATGTCTAGTATGTGTGATAAACACAACAGTTAATATTTAAAAGGTGTATTATGGTAAAATACGCATTACCATTAACCCCCTAAATGCTTCCTGAAACATTGGAGACACCTATCTCATTGTTCTTGTCGCTTTCTGAAGCAGTTGACGTTGCCTGTAACTTCTGTTCAATGAAAATATCACTATGTGTTTTTGTTTACCTTCTCCACTGGATCTAGCATTGTGTGATTTCTGGACAAATTATTTGCATTTCATTTGTATATGGACATATATGTTATATTTATTAATTCACTGGATTTAACACTAATTTTATTATGGAGGGTCCCTCATGTTCTTTTGTGTTTTAAATTTCATCACTACAAGTATTTCATAGAAAGATAGTGGCATCTGGATAAAAAAGTGGGAAACACCAGACCTATTTTTAAAGCATCTGTTACAATTAAATATACTGTAGTTATTCCTGGTTACTAAAATCTTTATGTCCCAAGAGTAAAACTCAGTTGCCTTCAAAGTGACACACACCAAATACATACAGAATTATCGAGGACATGGGGTGTTATTCTCATTATAAGTGATAAAATGGAGGAATAATATGGTTTTCAAATTACCTAAACCTTCTGTCTTGGTTACTTTTCTGTAGTTGCTGAGACAAAATACCCAGTGCCCAAAATGGAGGAAGGAAAAGTTTATTAAGCTTAGAGTTTGTAGAGGTTTCAGTCCATGCTTGGCTGGTTCTGAGGCAGAGTGGCACATGGCAGAGGGCAAACTGTTCAGGGCAGCAGAGCACAGCAAAAACAACAAGCAAAAAGGGAGAATGGCTGCAAGCAGCCTCTCTCTTTCTCTTACATTGTAAACAGGCTACCCCCAACCAAGGGCTGAAGCTCTCACACATTGTCCACGCCCTCCTCTTCCACAGGCTCAGGATGTGTACAAAAAGTAAGCACCTTGGCTTCCTTCTGAATCACTCAGCCAAACCTCTAGACTCCCCAAGTTGACACAATGTATCAACCATAACACCTTCACAGGTAGGAAGTGAGTAATAATTTCAGAATAATTTAGTGTGAATTTCAATCGCCTAATATTTTGACACTTAGTCAAAAATTGATACACTTCTGTGATTAACAATTAAAGCTATATTGGGGAAATATTGCCTAGACCTTTCTAATTAATTAGTGGCATGATTTAGTCTTACATATACAGTCCTAGAGCTGTGATTAATCTTCACCTGTTGTTGAGCTCAACTTTTGATAGCATGAGCAATTTTTGCCTTCAAAGCAATACCAAACTCTTCAGTCATTTCTCTTGATCTTTTTTTTTTTTTTTTCCGGGACCGGGGATCGAACTCAGGGCCTTAGTGCTTAGCAGCAAGCACTTACCCCACTGAGCTGTACCTCCAGCCCTCTCTTGATCTTATATCTCTGTGTGTGCACTGAGTTTATAAAACATTTTTTAAATGAAGTAATTGGAACCAGGTAACTATTTTATGACATAGATATAGTAGGGATGAGGTCCATCACTGAACTGTGAAATCAAAAGTCTCATAGAGGCAGAATTTAAAATGAAGGTTTTCTGGAATTTAATATAATGTTTTTACTACTATGTCATATCTATTGCTTATATTTCTTAACAAACCTTTTCTTGGCGGTACTGGGGTTTGAACTCAGGACCCTGCACCTGCTAGGCAGGCGCTTATTCCACTGAGCTATATCCCCAGCTCCTTAACAAACCTTTTCAACATGTGCAATTTTATCCCACATTCAGCCATGATGCTTTTCTACCCACAGACCTATGCGTTGTTTCATGTTCTTCTTGTAAGATCTTCCCATCAGCTGCATACCCCCATGTCACCGCTGATTCGAGCTACCAGCTCACGGCTTGGGGCATGGCTAGAGAGCTGGTAAAACAGGAATCCTGGCACCTGGGTGTGTAGAACGAGTCAGGAACATGTGTCCTAGTTGAAGACCCAAATAAGACAAAAGGGACAAAGCACGGCTATACTCTCTTTCAGAGCTGGATCACACTCTTCTGCCCTCGTACATCAGAACTACAGGTTTTCTGGACTGTGGACTAAAGGACTTACATCAATATCACCTCCAAATCCTCTCCAGGTTTTAAGCATTGCTCGGGCCTGAAAATTAATTCATCAGCTCCCTTGATTCCGAGGCTTTGGGTCTCTGACCAATCCAAGCCACCTGCATCGCAGTGTCTGAAGCTGGCAGTTAGCCCAACACAGTTCTCGGCCACCGTCATCATGTGAATGCATTCTCCTAATCAATCCCCCAGCTATCTGTGCAGAGCCTGTGTGTGCACCTACCCTAGCACAACGGCCTGTCTGGAGAATGATGATGAATTAATCTGCTTTCCTGTCACTGGGACAGAAAGCCTAACACCTATGGTTAAAAGAGGAGAGGACTAATTTGTCTCACAGTTCGAGAGCGTTCAGTCTGAGGTAGGTTGGCTTCAAGGCAGAAATGTCATGGGCAAAGGGCATGGTGGAGGGCAGGTACTGCTGTCAGGCAGCAGCAAAGTGGAGAGAATAGGAAGAGGACAGGCAGGGAGATGTGCTTTCCAAAGGGCGACCTAATGACTGTCTCTTCTTACAAATGATGCCCTGATGACTCTCTCCTCTTATACCCAGACAGCACATTCATTCAACTATGAACCCATCCATGGATTAAGTCTTTGATCAGTATAGTTCTCATAAACCAGTCATCAGAGCAGAAGACTTTCAGGGGACATTTTACAACTAGACCATGATATATATTATTCTTTTGGGGTACTGTTCTTTGGAGTTCCTAGAAAATAGAAGCAGATCTTCAATTGTCATAGTTGACAAAGTCCTGAACAGCCCAAATCTCAGATGAATAACTAAAGTTTAGAATGAAATTGTTGAAATCATGCCGAAGTATTACCTTTGGGATTTAAATAAAATGAAATCATAAAGGAGTTGGTGAAGCAAAACTAAAAGAAAATTAACAACATTAAGATAACATTGTTTTTCCTAAATTAAGTCTACGTCATTCATTATGGACAACTATATTCATGAATGGGCTGGTCAGATTTCAAAGTGTCTGATGCTACAGATTTATGATTTGGAGAGAAAACCAGTCATCTTTGTTAGAATTGAGGAAATAAGTACCAGTTACTTACATTCAAGTGAAAGATTTGGCTTAATTGGATACTCTAATTCAGTATGAAATTTGGGACACTTCTAAAAGTAAAAGTCAAATAAGTTAATACTCTAACCATGATGATCAGCACAAATAAGGCCAGTACTCAACAAACTAGGGTAAGGGGCTTCCTGGTTTTCATTCCAATCACAGTAACAGCTGTCACTGATACTGCCTAGGTGTGCTTCAGAAAACTACTGCATAAATTGTAGAGCAATCCATACATGTGCCATGTTATATTCTAGACCTCACTGATCAGATAACATACAATGAAAATACTGCACCCTGGAGTTGCTGGCCTGATTCTTATATCAATCCAAATATTTTAAAAGTGTTGACATAGTTCAAATTATTTCTTCTGTGTAACAGCTCTAAGGTAGATGTTATTATACTCATTTTTCAAGTGAGGAAAAGGAGGTCAGAGATTGAATTTACCTGTCTGTCCATAGTTTAAAGGTAACTCATGAAACTGGTTTGAGTATGAGAAATAATTTATCCCAGTCCATATTTTTAACAGTGATGCATTAGTCTTCTCTATTACAAGTTTTTAAAGTATATTTTCTCAGTATTACACACTATGCTTGTCAGTAATAAACATGTGGGTGTCCAATATGTCTTTCAAAAATTTCCCATGTTGGATGGAATATTATATTCATGAAAATGTCCACAGAAATTATGCAGAAGAGAAATGGGAACATTCACAAAGAGTAGTTGTAAATGACAGACTATGTAAGTCAGAGCTGTACTGTTGCTATTTTACTTAATTTTAAAACAAATTATAAGCAGACATGGTGGTACCTGCCTGTAATCCCAGCGCTTAAGAGGCGGAGGTAAGAGCACTGCTGCACCTTCAAGGTCATCCTGGGCTAAGTAGTGAGTCTAAGGCCAGCCTGATCTACATGGCAAGACCCTGTCTCAAAATAATTACATAGTCCTAGAAATGCATTCAAAATCTTCCTGCTTCAATAGTCACCCAGTTGACAGGAGTGTGATATAATCATCAGTACCCAAACATCTAAAACTCTTTCTTAAAAAATATTCTTCAAGATGAAAATTAAATAAATCTTAGTTGAAATTTTAGTAAATCAGAAGTGAAGTGTGTGTTTAGTTTTCCCAGACCCATGATTTTTGAAATTAAGGTTAGAAATATTCATATATTCTATATTCAAACTAAAATGGAAATATGCAAATCACCCAAGAGAGAAATGGGTGAATAATGAGAAGAGACTAATGATTAGAAAAGTCCGAGAATGTACTAAACTTTCAATATTTAAGAGGAATAGGACACCTATCTATTTTATAAAATTCCTAGTTACAGTAAATGGGTAGCACAAAAATGAATGATAATAGGATGAATATTAAATGTCATTCTTAGGCACAAGTGTTAATATTCCAAGCTATTGTAATATTACATAGACTTAACAAAGTCAAGCTCTGTATGTAGTTAGTGAGCTACATGAGTTTTCTTCAGATAAGTAACATCAAGAATCAAAAACATATGTGAATACACCTGATAGAGAGGATCGTATACACATAGAGATAACTAGGGTTCTTTCTGCATCAGTTAGCACACTTTGTGGGAATACGGGTAACTCAAAGTACCTCTCAGTACAAGATGCACCATCCCTATGTACTAAGGAACACTAGTAATGAAACTGCTCTATACAAGCATCACACTGTAGTTGCTACAGGAGATAGATGGTAGGACAGGGTTTAGTTAAATACTGATGGTGCACTTGCCTTATAGAAAATAATTTTAGAACTTGTTAGTTGATTAAGCATCCTCCAAAGCTGTAGGAGTAACCATTAACAGAAACCAATAAAACACAGTTGCTGGAGAAGAAAGATGAAAAAAATTACCACAGTTTCATTAATCCATTAGAAATATTCAAAAACAATTTAAATATAAGAATTTTAAAATATAGACTGTTTTTATTAAATGATGCTTCTTATTAACTTTGACTATTAAACATTTCTACATGATTAGTGTATTTTAATCATCAATTTCAGAGTTAGGCATTTCAGTAATTTTATGACAGGCTGACAGAGAAAATTCCATGAGGGATTAGCATTGGCTTGGAAGATCCAGGTTTTACACAAAATAAGATTTCTTTCTAGGGACTTCTACGATAGCATGAAGAAATGATAGGCACAGTAGCACAGGAATACAAGGTCCTACACACTCACTTCTCCCCCCACATTTCCCCACATCCTCGGGTTAGCAAGGAGAGTCTATACTAGAATGATAACCGCTTAGAAGTTACTATCCACGGTGGTGCTGACAGAACAGAACTGACGTATGGTTAACCCTGTGCAAAAAAAAAAAAGAAAAAGAGCTGAAACTTTCGCATTAGAAATTCTGATGTTCTTATTTTAAAACGAAGAAAGCTTTATTTTAAATTTAAATAAGAAGTAGTGATGGTAAATATTTATAAGATACAAAGAAATGTTCATTAGATGTATGTGTCCTGAAATGATCAACTCAGGCTAATAGCATATCCGTCATCTCAGGCGTCTCTCATGTCTTTGTGGCAAGAACATTGAAAAGCCTTCCTTTCAATTATCGTGAAATACAGGCTGCAGAACTAACTAGGCAGTGTGCTGGGCAGGACCACAGCAGAACGTCTTCTCCCGGTATGACTGTGACTGTGTCCCCAGGGACCGCTCCCTGCCTGCTCCTTCCTTCCCTTCTCCGGTGCCCTGCTGTGCTCTACTTCAATGACTGACTGACTATTTTAGATTCCTGATACAAGAGAGCACATTCCCTAATTGGCTTTTTGTTTCTGACCTATTTTACCTCAGATATAGTCCTCTCATTTCACCCACGCTGTGATGAATAACAATTTCCTGATTTTTAAAAGGTTGAATGGTATTCTAATATATGTAATTGGGCACCTGTTTAAAATACCTTAATCCATTGGTGGACACTTAATTCTTGCCCATGTCTTGCCTACTGTAAATAATGCCGCAATTTAATGAGAAGGTAGCAAACCCAGAAGCTTACTGATTTCAAGTTCTTTAAGTAAGTACTTAGTATCTAACCCATGCGTACAACACAGAGCAGGGATAGGGAACTTTTCGGAGAAAGTGCCCAGACGTAGGCCAGTGCCCACTGATTTGTTGCACTGTATCAACGCTGCGATTCAACGTGAATACTGAGGCTTTAGTTTGGAAAAATAACTCAGACGTTAACATCTTTTGTGATAAAAGAAAACAAATTACATGTGTGCCACCACTGTATAACAACCACTGAGGCCCGAGGGTACTCCTCAGCGGCACTGCGCCTGCCTGGCAAGTAGAAGGTCCTGACCTCCATTCCCAATTCAAAAACAACAACAACAGGGTCGGGGATATAGCTCAATGGCATAAGCACCTGCCTGGCAAGTACAAGGTCATGGGTTCTTTTCCCGGTACCAAAAAAAAAAAAAAAAACAAAAACCCAGCAACATGCAATAACAACCACTGATACAGAGGTTCCTTAAAAAACAAAACTAGAATTATTTTTTGGTTTCTTTTGGTGTATGCTTTTTATGAGCATATGTATATATACATGCGTGTATGTGCATGTGTGTATTCACAATATTTCATATAAGATTTTAACTTCTGTAAGAATGTACTAAGAAAAACAAAAATCTGAAAGAAGGAATCATATACTTGCCATATACATTACACTGATTTTCCTGTGTCTCTCTGCATTCACCATATCTTACTGAGCCAAGGAAACCACATATTTACTGATTATCTAGAATTGCTTTTCCCTGTAGAAATAAAAACAATTTACTTTCACCACTGTACATCAGAGCTACTTGCTTGGCCACTCGGTGAACCTCATGGACAGCAATTTCAAGTATGATACAACATATTATATATAAAAATGCTACTAATAACCTTTAAAATTCTATTACCTAGAGAATAGCTAGGCTGGGTTACTGTGCAGCCTTCTAATATGTGTGTGTGTGTGTATATATATATATATATATTTTTTTTTTTCCTGCATACTTACCATTGACATTTTAGCAAGAGGTGGACATAGAGGGGGCCTTAGGTAAAGAAGGCCATATGCTCTTAACTGCCTATTTATAAAAGCTAAAGCCTCTCAATTTATATTTATTCTGCAAAGTAGAAAACATTCAATGACATTCTATGGCAATGCAGTTTATTTTCCTCCAATTATTATGCTAAGTCCCTCTGGCAATTTTCTCTTTGAATGTCAGCATAGAGCTGCTTCAGAGTAAGCAAAGGTCTGGCCTTCTAATACAACTTGTAAATGTCTAAAAACAAAATTATCTCAAGTGGAAGTTTATCTGAAGATAAAAATAAATGAGAGCCCAACAACATATGAACTCTAGTGTGTACATAATTATGAGTGCTCTGGAGAAGATTCGGGAAGCTTTGTTCTTAGCAACTGTTTTGGGTCTGACTCTGCTAGTGCCTTGTCTGCTTGTGCATCAGCTGCTCAATTCCAAGAAAAAAAAAGAACTGCTCAACAATGGTTGTCATATTGCATATTGTTTTCTTCAAATTAGTTGTTAGCAGATATACCAGATATTACCAGATACAAGCATGCAAAATTGGTAAAAAAAATTTTAAGCATTAACTGTTCCTTTGAATAAACCAATAGACATTAGCACTACAATTATCCCAGCTCTTCTTATATATACATATATATTTTATCCCAACCACTGTTAATTTACTATCATCTTGTTTGGAAATTCTGTATTATTTTTATTGCTTTTGTGTTGTTTTGTTTTTGAATTCAAATGTCACCCCTTCACTCTGACCCCAAATCCTTCCTTTTTATTTTCTACGACCTCCCCTTTGTTTTACAATCATTTCTTTATATTTCAGGTTTCATGTGTGACTGAAACTGGGATATTTAGCTCTCTGTGTCTGATTTATTTAACATAATGATCTCAAGTTTCATCCATTTTCCTGCTAACGACATTTCATTATTCTTTAGAGTTAAATAATATCCATATATGATATTATATAATATATTTTAAATAACATACAATGAAATACATGAATAATACAAATTTATAAAATGTATCTTTTTACTCTGAATCTATTTATTTGGCTCCTCTTGTTTTGCCTGGGTAGCTAGCTAAAATTTGTGACTTTGGTTTTTCTTACACTTTTTGACTCTGTTTTGATCTTTGTTATTTCATTCCTTCCTTAATTTTGGCATTGAGTTTATTCATGTCTTTCTACTTCCTAGATTAATCCTGTTAGGTTTTTATTTGAAATCTTTCTCTTTTATTTCTTGCCTATTTTTAATCTAAATCGTTGTTGCTTTAAACATCTTATCTTTATAAGCCCATGTTTTCAGTACATAATGATCATACTCATCACAGGGAATTTGCACATGTGCAACGCGCATCTTAATTCCATTATTTTTGTCCCCGTCTCCCTTGCTCCAACCCTTCTCTCCCTTTCTGTTTTAAAAAGCTCTATCTTACTTTTCTTAAGTTCTAATATGTTGTATTTCCATTTTCATGTGTTTAAGTCATTCAGTTTCTTCTTCATTTCTTTGATGATCCCCTAGTCATTCATGAGTATGTTCTTTAATTTTCATAATAACTGCCCTCATTAATTTCTAGATTTGGCTGAGTGTGGTGATTCAAGCTTGCAATCCTAGCAATCGGGGTGGGTAGGGGCTGAGGCAGGAGGACCACTCTGAGTTCAAGACCAGCCTATGGTACAAAGTGAGCTCAAGGTCAGCATGAACTGCATAGGGAGACTATGTCTCAAACAGACTGAAAAACAAAAAGAAACAAACAACAACAACAAAATATTTCTAGCTTTGTTTAATTGTAACTACAGACAATGCATACTATGATTTCAATATTTTCTTTAACTCACTGAGACTTGTTTTGTGTTCTAATACCTGGTCTACTCTGGAGAATTTCCCATGTGCCCATGGCAACAACCTGTATTCTGAAGCTAACAGATGAAATGTTCTATAAATATTTCTGAGGTCCATTCAATTTATAGTATAATTTAAATCAACTTAATGATTTTTTGATTGTATGATGTATTCGTTGATGAAAATCGGCATTGAAGTCTTCAGCTATTACTGTAGTGGAGTAATAGTAATAGTAATAGTAATAGTAATAGTAATAGTAATATCTCTCTCCTTACTTTTCATACCACTTAAATTAACTAGGTGCCCCAACATGGAATTAATATATGTTCAAGTATGTTATATCCTTTTTAAAATTCATTCCTTAAACATTGTGTATAACCATCAACTCTGTCCCCAGTGTTTGACCTAACATCTGTTTCAGGCAAGCCTAGCAACTTTGGCTAACTTTTGGTATCTGTTTACATGGATTATCTTTTCCCTAGATTTAGTTTCAGCCTTTCTGTGTTTCTATTGGAGTACTGTGTTTCGGTTAGTTAGCATACCGTTGGGTCTTACATTTAAAAGTTTCAGCCAGCGTAAATCTACTTTCCGGTTGTTTCCTCATTTGGGGATGTGGATGACTTTTTTGCTATTACCCATTAACCTCCAAATGCCTAAAACAAAATACCACACACAAAAGTACTAAGTGAATATTTTATAAACAAATAAACAAATATATATGCAAAAAATAAAAAAGTATACATAAGAGTTAAACATACAATGATTAGATCCATAATTTAATGTTAAAAATATAGCAGTGAGAAAAAAACTACAATATTGTAAGAGGGCTTTATAAATAATTGTGCATGAATGGTTAAAGAGGGGTGATTTTTGAAGTTTTATTCTGAAGTTCCTTAATGGCAAAACAAAGGTAAATATTGGATAAAATATCTTCATTCTTAAGAACATTCTCTCCCAGCAAAAGAATACTTTCACTTGGAAAATTTACATCATAAACTGTTCAAGAATTTCTTTTCCTTCCATGTAATTTTTGAGTGATCTGAATCAGAAGCATAGGCTAAGATACTGTATTTAGCAAATATTGTGTAGTATTTTTAAAATTATCAGTTAATATGGTAAAATATTCATGTACAATATTCAAGTTTAAGTAATGTTTTGTCTAAAATGTATTAAATGTATTAAAATTTAGAAAATTATTAATTCAAGGTATGAAATGTTTTCCATGCTCCCTGACTAAATGATACAAAATAGTTTTCAGATGTAGCTGGCACCCAGTAGTGTAAAATCTTGAAAATACATGTGGAAGATGCCTACTTCAATGATTAAGAAAGTAATAGCAAAGGTACACTATGTGTTCATTATCTGCTACAGACTTGGAACAATTTTTCATTGAGCTTTTAAACAACTCTAGTGCATAATTGGATTTTTAATATGGTAAGAATTTGAGTTCAAATGATAATGGAAATATATAACAAAGTGGTAGAGCTGTGGGACTGAATTCCAACTCTGTAGGCTGCCTCTGACCCAGTCTCACAACGACAGTAAATAAGGTGGAAACGCCAATGAAAAGCCGGAAGATGAAAGGGAAAACATAATGTTCTCAATTAATTTTACTCTCTTCTTGGTAAAATCACAGAATCTCTTTAGTAGTGTAGTTACAAATCTTACCTTCCATCCCTATTCCCGTAAGGTTCTCTTGGCCTTTAAGCGTATCCCCAAGAGCATATATTACACATTTATTTTGGCTGTTACAAGACTGTTACCCTTTGGATTAACAGAAGCTAGTATGTGTTGGAGTTTTATTGTACTTCTAAATGTTAAATATGGTACTTAAATCAGAAAGATTTTCAAGTAAAGGTTGAATTACCATGTTGGGAAATAGCTAAAGAAAATATTATCACTAAAGTAAATAAAGGTATAGTTGAATGTGAGATATGGAATTCTGTCCATGAGAGTAAAAGGAAAGGAAGAAAACATTAAATTAAATCTCAGTAATTGGTGTTTATATTACTAGTTACACTTCACTGATTGTTTCCCTAACATTATGAATTTTAATATAGCTGGTTTGTTTGCATGCTAGACAGGAAGCAAATTAAATCTGCTTTTCACTTGCTCATGAGAAGGGTGAAAACAATGTGTGATTCCACACTTTCAAATCTAAATGGCTTGATAAGTGCAACAAGGGTCAATTCAACAAATATGATTTAAAGTGCACCCTTTCCAAAGCAGTATAAACATCTGTCGTCAATACCAAAAAGAGTAACAATGATGAGAGAAAGACTAGGATCTCATAGTCAAATAAATCATTGTGTATAAATGAATTATTTGACACATAAATCTTATAATCTCTTTTATTTTTTGGTACATGGGAATTGAACTCAGGACCTTCCACTTGCCAGGCCCGTGCTGTGCTGCTGAGTTACATCCCCAGCCCTTGGCTCATAAATCTTGGGCTTTTTACATTAAGATGGGAAACATGGAAAAGTAAGAGAGGCATATGAAATCCCGAGTATGTCTGGAGAAGAGTGTAGGAGACTCTAAGTGTGACTAGGTGTGGAAAATTTATTCACTCATATGAAGCCAAAGAAATATTCTGGGAAGAAGTAACAACCTGCACAAAGAGCCAGAGGCAAGAAGCAGGGAAAAGGTTTTGGAGCGAGAGCCTGCAAGGCAATGATTCTAAAATAACCTTGGGCATCGGAATAAAATCAGAGCTGGACTAGAGAGGTCGATAAGGGACAGAACGTTCTTGGGTTTGAATGGTAGGCTGGAGATTTTTGAAGTTGACATTTTGCCCAAAGTGGAGCCTAGGCTTACTCTTCTACAATTCAGTGGGGACAATAGGAATAAAGGTGAATCAGGGTGGACTTGTCTGGATTCATTTCATAATGTCCATGTACTGCCAGAGTTTTATGTGTTCTAGAACACACCTCTCTGTGGCTCCCATGTGCAATAATAAAGATTGGAAGAAACATAGACGTTCTTAATCTTGCCAAGTTAAATTTCTCTAGCAAACTTTTGAAAAACATAATGAGTTGTAGAACAAAAAGTAACATTTAGAATTTAACGCAGTAAATCTATATGAAATTAATTGCTGCTACCAGTTATCTAATAGATGTTGGTAGTGCAGCCAAACTTTATTACTAATTCTGAGCTTAAATAGCTGCTGAAATGAAGACAGGGAACCTTATCTGCTCCCGTAGGTTGTATCTACCACAGGTTCAGCAAAGCCAGCTGCACATAGCTTACAAAGCCATAAAATTAGAAGGAAATGACTTCTCTCACCATACTTCATACTTCTTTCTGACTGAAGGAACTAATCATGACTACAAAGGAAATGAAAACTGACAGACAAGCTGAAAATCTCAAATCGTATGAGTTTTCTATTCCATTTTCATTTAACAGACACATGTATCTTACTGCCTTCTCTGTCATTTGTTGACTGAAAATATGTTATATGAAAGAGGAGGTTCCATGAAGCCATCATAGGAAACCAATTTAGAATTCTGAAGATCTGAGAGTGTAAGTGTGATCCTAAGTGTTGCTTTTTTTTTTTTTTTTTTTTTTTTTTGGTGCTTAGGAATTTCAGAAATGAGAACCATGGTTTTTAGTCCCTATTTTTGATCTTCTTAGAAAGCATTATAACACATTTCATACTGTATAAGTAAACAAATGCATGTTCCTTCAGTTCTATTTTATCACCACTTGACCTTTGGTCCTCTTCAGAATGTTTGCTTTCTCAGTAAAGTATTAGAGGGAAAAGGATTTAACAGGGAGAATAGTGACAATGATCTTATTAGCTGTATAACTCATGCACCTTACCTGCATATGGTGCACTGAGAAACAGTTTTAAACAATTAATTCACCCTCTGTATGGTTGTGTAGCCAACACTAGTCAGTTAAGATTTAAATTTCCAACCCCTGGGAGTCCTACTTAGCAAACACTATTAAGGTTTGCTTGCCTGAGCATGCCTTCAAAGCAGAGAAATAGAACATATTAAAAAGTCAGTACCTTCTACAGTTTTTTAAAGTACAAAAAAATTACCCCAGATTTTTATTTGCTTTGTTTTGACATGTGAATATTTTATTAATCGCTTGAGAACTTTATTAAAAACTATCTTAGAAACCTTGGACCCAGATGCTGAGAGAGGAATGTGAAATAAGCAACTGTCAATTAGTACAACACGCATCCCTTTTACTTTCAATCAAAACAACTTCAACATTTTTCCTCGTCTTGACCAAACTTTAAACATGAATAGTCTTCTTTAGTTCTTCCCCTTTTCTTAGGCTGTTTATTTTAGAAAACTTATCCTTTTAAACTCTCTCTGTCTCTCTTTGAGATGGAAATTACTTAAAAATTTCCCAACAGCTGTACAATCCAGGGATGTCTTTCCTGAGGATCCGGGGTCTCTCCTTGAAAGGACAAAGAAGTTAGCACTTCAGGACTGGTTTTCAAAAGGGGACGGGTAGGATCCTAACTTTGGTGTCTTGCTGCATATTGTAAAATTATTTCATGTTAGAAACATAAAAGTTCATTTTTCCTTTGGATAAAGTTGATGAGTAAACACAGTCGGGGCTACATTATCCTCCCAACCTCAGGGCTTAAAACTTTTGTGACCATTTCCTTTATTTGAATTTAGACTGAGCTGTCCCTTCTTCTATTGCAATCACCTTCAATAAATCTTCTTTATCCATTTGATATTATTCGGTACAGTTTTTGCTGTGATGGTTTCTTTCTGATTTCACTGAAATAAGAGGAGTAAACTCCACATCCCCAAAACTTCTGCTGGTAGTGTTCTAAATAAGATGTCATCAATCAAAATCACAAAAGATTTGTTAGGGCTGGCCCTGTGGCACTCCTGACACATGCAAAATGGCCAGCAGTGGACCTCAGGTAAGTGTGACCCCAGGATGACTTAGCCGGAAGTATTATTAACCCTTCTAAGAAGAAGACATCATGGCAGGTTGATGGACTCAAGTAGAATTTTAAGACAGTTTCATCTGAACAAGAAACCTGTCTCCATCAGAGCGTCAGATGACCAATAGCTCTATGTCTCATTGAGTCATCTCTGAAACATGTGTCCTGAGCTGGAGGTGGAACCCAGGGCCTTGAACTTTCCAAATAACTGCTCTTCCACTGAGCTGCAACCCCGGCCCCTCCTTAGCTCTCAACTCAATATCCTCTGTCGGTATCAGTATCCACCCTGCGGTTTGTCATATCTTAGCCTCCCTGAGCTGTGACAACTTCTTACGCTCTCCTTGTTTTTAATGATGTTACAAGTTCTGTTCAAGCATTATAATTTCTGGGGGAAAGTCCCTTGTTTAAGATTAATTTCTGCCCCCTCATGATTAGGGTGAGCTTTATGGCACTTTGGAGGAAAGACCACATATGTGAAATAGCATCTTCATCATCTATCAAGGATACTTGAGATCAACACGACTCAGTCCTGCTGATGACTAATCTTACTCACCTGGCTAAGCTCTTATTTGCCAGTTTCCTCTGTTATAGCTACTGCTTTTTTCCTGTTCACACTGTGCTCTTTGGAATGAGCAGCCCACCCTTAATGAAGAAGTAGGGAGCTATACTGCACTTGAAGGTGGATATCTAAACTCATTATTAGGAATCATGCTCAAAGAAATTTACCATTTATATCCCTATGGATACCAGTATGTTTAAACCTTCTATAGTAATCTGGTAATATTTTAAGTTGTTCAAAATATTGCAGGTTTGACCAGTGGGAATTCTCTTAGGTGACTTTGGGGATAGCCTTATAAATATCTTATATCCCTTTGGGGGAAGAAAAAGATTTCTAAAGCTGAATTTATTGTAAGCCATTGGTCTTTTTTGGTTGTAGCTGGAAGAAATGTGTTTTGTAAGACATCTGGCCATTCATGTATGAACTGCCTGTCTTAAAGGGTCAACCCGCTGTGAGCACTGATTCTTGCAATAGTAATTTACTAATTCTCTGAGGGCCATTAGCTAACCTAGTGATAGAATGTAAACCAGTTTTACATCCCTTGTGCCGATTTTGTCAGTATTTAGTTCCTCAGTTATATTTTTTCTTTCTTAAAACTAGCATGGTTCCTATATTCCTGAGTGAAATTTGATGTCAAAAAAAAAAAAAAAAAAAAAAAAAAAAAGAAGAGAGGTGTAGTTCTAGAGAAAGACACACATAGCAACACTCTGTTTCTTGGCAGACATTTTTACTAGGACAGATTCTGTTTCCGGTCTAGAGAGAGCCATAATCTTTCTCCACACAGACTGAGCAGAATTCCGTAAACTCTACCCATGATGTCTCTATAACAGGACTGAAACCCACAACTGTACTTTTTGGGCTTTTATTTTGCTAATTACTTTTTAGCAAATCTTATCTCTTCTGCTAAATCATTTCAAAGCTACTTCAACGATATTAGCTCTCTGAAATCTGCATTTTAAAAGACCCTGTTCTTCACAGATCCTTATTCAATGATCTTTTTATTTTTCCTAAACCCTAATTTAACTTTTCTTATTCTCTTATCAGCTAATATGATAAAATATAATGAAAGGGAAGATAAAATCCATTGAATTGCCAAAGTGCTCAAAACATTAATGTCACAGGTTCACAATTCAAATCACAGAAATTTTCATCAGATAATCTTTCAGATAGCCATGATTCATGGTGCCTAATATGAAAAAACTTTTTCCTCAGAATTGAATGGCCAGTTTTCATGAATATTGAGTGCCTTATGCAATATTTTAAGTGAATCACTTTAATTATTTTTTAAATGTGGAAAGATTTTATTGTCTTAAGTGAAAATCCCCACATTTCAAATACCAAAGGTAAATTTATAGTTTTAGTAAGTGCTATTGTAATTGTCATTTTATTAGTAGTGGTTTTGTCTCGGTAATTTATTGTTAATGAAGTTACTATGACTTATTTTAAAATCCAAGGGAAACTTTGCTCCAGGACATATAAAATTCTAACTCTTCAAGCCATTTTGTCTCTTAGTTTATTTACATTTGATTTAATATTGTGAAAATTTTTCTCTATTTTCTTCACCTTTTTGGAAACAAAATAAAAATGAGAGCTAAATTTTTAAAGAGTAAACACCCCACAAACTATATTTCCTTCAAAGGAAGAAAGCACTTGGCAAGCTGGAAAATACTATTTAGCCGTGTTCTGCAAAAATATTGCCATAAAAACAAAACTCAAATGTATACTTTCATTTTACTTTTCCACAAAATCTCTCATTAATGAAGATTTTGTGTGTGTGTCCGTGTGTTCTGAAGCGCTGGAAACATCGAGTCATTTGTAAGTTTAGAGCTGTGAAGATGAACGGAACCTCCCACTCATCAGAAACTAAAACCTGAGCAAGCACCTTAACTTAAGCCAGTGAACATTTATTGAATTCCTCCTGATGATGAGGCAATAAATGCTGTCTGGTGAGAGATGTGAAAAGGCACATGGTATAGCTCCTCCTCTCATGCATATGTCTAAAACTGATGTACTTCGTTCAAAACGATAATTTTTCATGAATAAATAACACCGCCCAAACATTTTCCTTTTCTTTCAGTAAAGTGAAGCTTCATTTATATAAGTTCACAGAAGGCTTTAAACACCCATTTTGTAGTTAGAGAGTTTTTGCTCATTGAAAATTAGGCCTTGTGCTGTCCTACTCTGTCACAAGGGATAAACTTGAGTCATCTGTAGGAAAACAGATGCCCCTCAGGTCATAGGGCAAAATAACTCAGACACATCAGCTTGGACATCACACGGTTTCTCTTCACTGGAATCCCCAAATATAAATACAGAGCAACATGAAGATTAGACAACAGGCAATAATGAGGTAGTTCTTCTGCAAAAGGGAGGGGCCAAGACATGGCAGGAAGGGAATGGAGAGGAGGAGAAAGGGGTGAAAAACACAGAGATCGGTTTTGTACATGTTCCAACTCCCTGAGGAAAATGTGATCTTTATGTACCACAGACTTCTACTAATAAAAGTAAAACAAAACAGAGAGTCCAGTAAGACATGGCTTCCAAATCTATTGAGGACTATGAACAAATAACGATGTAGGAAGCTTGACTGTGATAAGCGATGTGATTTTTTTTATATGATTTGAGGTTAAAGAGAATGAAGCATCTCATTCCAGGAGTGGGGTATTCATGCAGATTCTCTGAGGAGACACCTGGTCTACTTCTTGAAGTTCAAGAAGAGAGATAACTGAGCCGTTCCTTGACATAAGAAACATAAAACAGATTCATGATGCGGGGCTGGGGGCAACTGATGAGTAGTACTGCTGATGGCATTAGCTGATGAGTAAACCTATGAAATATGTCTTCTCACTTAATATTCATTAACCCCTACTATACATCATGCAAATCTTATACTACTTTCTTCTGAGAGAATAGAAAATATTATGGCTTTTGCCTTCCTTATTATCCCCTTATATTTAAAATGCATTAATTTTAGAATAGTTACACTTTAACAACAAAACTGAGCACACCATACTGAGAGTACCCAAACACTCCATGCTAACAGCAACGCAAAATTTTCTCAATGATAAGCATCCTCCACCAGGAGCTGTCTCTCAGTAAACCTTTCCTACTCTTAATCTTTCCTACTCTGTTGTCCTTTAAAATTCATTCTTTGATTTCATGGGAAACAAACAGCACTTCTGACATCTAGCAGGTTGGAAGTTATATTTCTGCTATATCAGTATGGATTTTTAACAATATTAATTACTCTAATCCCTAAACTTAGGTATTTTTGCCACTTGTTTATGTCATCTTCAATTTCTTTCATCCATGTTTCTTCATTTGAGGTTCAGATATTTCATATCTTGGGTTAAATATATTCCTAAGTATGTATCCTAGTTAGCATAAATGGTATTTTAAAAATTTATTTATAATATAGCTCATTATTAGTATACATAAATGCTGTCCACTTGTGTAAGTTGATCTGGTATCCTGAAAAATCACTGTGGTCATGGGTCATGTGTTACCTCAAATAGATGCTCCGGAAATCTCCTTAAAAGATGGAATCCATATGATGTATGTCATCTGCAAGATTGAGCTATTCAACTGTTTATATGATATTTGGGCTTCTTGAAGTCCTTGAATGCTTTAGTGAACATTAAACTGCTCTTTACACTGGGAAGTAGCCATTCCATACAGTGAACATCTGTTGATGGGTGCAAATGTGGTGGCTAAGGCAAAGGTAAGTCATCGGGGATGTCAATATCTGTCATTTGGACATTTAACTTTTATACACAGTAACTTTTCAAAGTTTCCAGTACAACCTCTGACTATGCTCCTGCCCTTGAAATCATGAGAAAAGTCATGAAATCATGAGAAAAATCAGGAGAAAGAATAACCAACACAGTGTGTGCAGTACTTACTCTTTTTCAGGAATATTCCTGAATAGGAGCCATGTACTTATAAAGTTAGATCATTCTAAACATGTAACTTGGTGATGGGGATTTACAAACAGAATAACTTAGTAAATAATAATACAAAACCAGAAACTTTGGTTTAAAACAATTAAACTCCCCCAATATGGTAGGAATAAAGTGAATTTAAATTAACATGTCAATTTCCTTGGCTATAGAATGGGGTTTATGTTTTTCAGTCTCAATTACTGGGCTGTGGTTGTTTGCAGTGAGCAGCTCTGTGCATGAAGCAATCTCAGGAGACTGCTATTAATCCTACAGATATTTTTAGAAGTATGAACATCTTATTTGAAGTCATAGAGGCATCTATTCTATTACCTGATCAACAAGAGTTGAAACTATGGATAAATGAATCCTCAAAGATACTTTCATGTAAGGCTTCAATGTGTTTGACAAAGCCAAATATGTTGGTCATTTCTGAGCTTCATATTATTATAAAAGTCAAATGATTTGGGGGTATATTTATTTTTCCTCCCTGATGAAGTCCAAGCCTTGCACACAGTACATGGTCAACAATTACTTTTACAGGAGCAAATAAATATAAGTAATAATATTGGAAGAAATTCCAAGTCTTAGATACCATCTCAAACATCACTCATAATACTCAACTGGGGGCTTCTATGCAATTATACATTTTAAGAGTATATTAAAGTCTTATATTAAAGCTTCTGTGGCTTATTTGAAGAGTCTAAGTATGTATGGTAAGTAGAAATCAAAAGTGACACGAACTGTCATTTCATAAATGATCTCAGGCCTGCATGAACTCAAAGAGTTGGCGTAAAGTCCTTAGTGAATGAGGAATAAAGTCATTAAAATAGGAGAAATAGTCTCAAATTTTTCCCTCAGACAGGTAAAGTCATCTATGTATCTCCCAAGGAGCTGCCATTTCTTGGGCCATTTTTATCCAATGCAATTGCAGGCAAATTGAATAAATCGAGCCTTAAACTATAACTGCAAGTATAACTGCAAGAGGAAAAGAAAGGGAAGGGAAGGGAAGGGAAGGGAGGGGAGGGGAGGGGAGGAAAGAGGAGGTGAAGGGAAAGGAAGTGTTTGGAAACAGATGTGTTCGTGGATTATAAATTTAAGAGGCGAGAGGTTAAAGGTGGAAGAATCCGGCCTCACAATGATCAAAGCGTATCTGTGAGAGGTTGCAATTAACATATATGGGGGGGGCGATGGAAGGGAAAGCAGAAGTGTGAAGAGACATTTTAGAGCCAGTGTCCCCAAAGCTGCTGCTCAAGTGATGAAGATGACATGATCCTATGATATAGGCTTCATAGTGGTTTGTGGAAAGAGGAAGAGGAATAAGAGTGATTGTTATCACTTTGAATGTGACCCTATAGTTGAGACACAGCACATGACCCTACTTACCTGCTGGATTAATGGAAGGTAAGTCAGTTTAGGTAACTGGCCTTGTTGCTCTGGGAACAAAAAGCTACTTATGCTGTTCATTCCAGTCTGAGAAATGCCACACATGGCCAGTTAACCCAGCCGGAACTTTTCCACACCAACAACCGCTGTCCATAGCACAGCCGATGACTTCCTTCTCTCTCTGAGCTGGAAACTCTGACACAGAAAGCTCTGAGTACATTGTCTTTTTGTTGTTATTGAATATCCTTGATATCCACTGACCACAAAAATCTCATGTCCCTTTAGCTATCAGAGTCCACGTATGAAGTATAAGATTCATATATAAAACTCAACATTGTGTAAAGTAATTATGTGCCACAGTTACAAGAGATGGAGTCAAGGAAGGCCAGGTAACTGCAAAGCTAAAGGGTCCAATAATGTATTTCTGGTTGACATGAGGAAAACCTTGATTATTTACACAGATAATAAAAAAATTACTCAAGATTCAATATTCATCCTTAAGAGTTTCATGAGAAAATAGGAATAAGTACCTACATAAGAACACATGTACAATTCATTTCTAAAATGAAAATTTTGTTTGTACCACATATTAGGGGTAAACCCACAAAGTTCAGAACAAAGCAGTGGGGTACAATACCTCTGGCATTGTTTCTTGTGGACACCAGCCAAAGCAATTAAAATAAGAAACAAGCTAATCATAGGATAAGATCAGAGAAAAACTATCTCCATGTCTCTAAAACATGGAAATATTTTGAAAACTACAGAATCAAAGGTGCAGTTAACACCACAAGTAATTCCATTCAGTAACAGAATATAAAGTTAAATGACAAAAATTCGGTCTTTAGATGAGCAAAAATTCGCTATGGACATAAAATGAGTAAACAATTTATTTACAAGGTAAAAATTTACCTAAACAAGTAAAAATGCATGAAACTTGTAGAAGGGTAATGTCAGTCTTAAAAGACAGGATATTATACACAAACAAATGGCATTATGCGGCACATTGGTAGACAGTAGTTAAAAACATAAAGCAGTGGATTGCCCTTGGATTGCATTATATGTTCAATTTGACTGTGATAAAAGTACAGTTCAATCTACCTTTCTGGACCTGGGGAAGTGGATGATACAATTCACGTGGGTTAACGAACATGACAGAGTCACTAGAGCACTGCAAATGGAAAGCATGAAAGGGATAACGGCCACCTGGGGAGAAATGCCTACATCGGACACCTGCAGTTGCCATCGCGCTGTGTGTTAACAGAACGTAAGGGCAAAGGGCACTGGGGGAGCAGAGACCGTTGTGCTGCATCTGGGAGTGTGTGCTTTCTCCGGGGCAAAGCTGTGCTTCTTATTCACTGTGTTACGTTGACGATGTGGCCACTTAAAAGACATGAAATTACAGTCGTTTGTATTATAAACAAAAAGATCTACAATGAATTAAATTTTTGAAATTAGAAATATAAGAATACCTGTGTAGAATTCTTGCTTTTCATTTTTTTCATTCTCCAAAATACATAGAACTATTAGGGGAGCAGAGGAAAATTCCCCCACAATGTAAGCAAAAGAAAGGCTTCCTAAACATTAGTGAGAGGCCCAGCGTGGTGGCACACCCCTGCAATCCCAGCACTTGGGAGGCTGAGGCAGGAGGATTGTTGAGAGTTCAAGGCCTGTCTGGGCTACATAGATGAGTTCAAGGCCAGCCTGAACTGCGGAGTGAGACATTGCCTCAAAAAGAAACAAATAAATTAGTGAAAAATAAAACCGACAGAATGTTAGAAAAGATTGACAAATTTTATAATAACTAAAAAAAATTTTGGCTCAGCTAAATCAGCATAAATAGAAGATAAGCCGTGCTGCAATTGAAGGGCTGTGCTGTATATATGTAAATACGGAACCATGAGGAAGAACAGCCCAACCGAGGAAAACGGGAAGGGTGGAAATACAAGTGTCAGTGAATGTATTTTCAATTACTTTATGATAAAAACATTCTAAATCTGCAATCTTCTGAGAAACTTTTCTTACTACGAAATTGGAAAAATTAAATGCTTGACCACATGCTTTTTTGTTTTTTGAGACAGGGTCTCTCTGTGTAGCACAGGCTGATCTTGAACTCACTGTGATCCTCCTGTCTCAGTTGCCCAAGTACTGCGATTACAGGCTTGCGCCGCCATGCCTGGCCCTGGCATATTCCTCGGAACCCTGCAGGAAACATCTGCTCACAGGAGAGATGTAAATGCTAAGTAATTAATTCCCCTTCTTCGTCCAGGGCGCAGGATTAGCCAGCGAGGCCCTGGAGTCATTGGAAGCAACCCTCTCCCTGTGGCCAGGAGCTTCTGTCCGGTACATGGTTGCAAACATCCACAGCCACGCTGCGCTGCTCGCCCACTAGAAGTCCTGCAATCTCCCCTCGCCTTCGGCACTGCTTGGCATCACCAACCCACCGGCCTGTCTGCCCTTTAACAAGCTGCCTTTCCTTAGAGCTCCAACGGTTCTCTAAACTGCCACGCTTCCCGGCACATTGCACAGCTGGCCTTTGACACTGAAGAGCCTCGTTTTCCTACTTAAAAAGTATCCGTAAGGAAAATGGGGAAAGGGGTTCAGAAGAGAGAGGGAGGAGGGGCAAAGGTAACCAAGGAACAAGCAGAATCAGGCCATGTCGCGGACATGGGCCATGGCGGCCCCAGGTGACGCAGAACTGTATGTTCTGCAAACGTGCACTATTGCAAAAGTGAGATGAAAGGTGTACAGTTACTTTTATATTTCCCTGAGATAAAATAAAGAATTATAACACAGATTTTCTACCCTAATCAACGTCATTCTCTGTTTTTGTTTTTGTTTTTTTTTGGTCTTTTTTGGGATAGGGCTTCACTACACAGTTCAGGATGGACTTGAGCTCACTTTGTAGCCCAGGCTGGTCTTTTTTGGCGGTACTGGTCGAACTCAGGCCCCTGCACTTGCTAGGCAGGCACTTATTCCACTGAGCTATATCCCCAGCTCCCCCAGGCTGGTCTTGAACTCATAATAATACTCCTGCCTCAGCTTCCCAAGTGCTGGGATTGCAGGGCTGTGCCACCACGCCCGGCCTTCTTTCTCTGTTCTGATCAGATACATTCAACGCATTTTCTTAACAATTTAATATACGTTCAGGATAGTCATGCACTTTGTGATAAATGCTCTCCTTCAAGTTTTCTACTTGTATTTAGGCAACAAAATTAGGCCATTATAAGTTAGATATCAGACCAGCAAATTGTTTTAACAAAAGTTAGTTCAACTATGTAATAGCCTATAGTTTCCTGCAAGTATCAGTAATATTTCCTATGAAAATAAACCCATTTTCTCTTCCTGCAATATGGAATACACTATACTATATGATGCAGTGCCCCTTGTAGGAATTTGGATGTGTGACTTAGTTTCAGCTGATGGCACGAGAAAGGACTGGATAAGATCCCTCTTTGTGAGGCCCACAAGAATCCTGATGGTCTCCATGCACTGTTCCTTCAGGCTGTTTCCATCGATAATGTGGAAACCAAGTAAAAAAAAATGGCAAAGCCTGAGACGGAAGAACTCTAGAAGCTCAAATTACCTCCATGTGGAAGGAGGCTACCTGCCTATCAGGAAACTATTTGGAACTTTAAGGAAATAAATACTAATTACACCTGAGCTATTATAGATTTGGAGGATGGTTGTTATGGAAACCATGATTATCTGACAAGTAAGATATCTCTCAAAAAAGAAGGCATATATAACAGAAACAGGAATATCTCAAAGACTGACAAGCATTTCTGTGGTAAAATTTACCTAGTTTTGACTCAAAATGTTTTGTTTTAAAACAAAAACAACCTTAAAACTTGAGAAGAAAAACAGATGAAAGATAGAAGGATAAAGACAGGTGAGCTCTTAGTGTATGGGAGAAAACGGATCATGCAGCAAAACTGTTGTGGTACAAGAAATGGGCAGGATTGTGATTCATCAAACATACTTTGAAGGCTTACTCCAGCCTCAAAATCCTTCCGTGATGATTGACATTGACTTACTTTGACTGGCTTGAGAGACACCTAGTTGACTGGTAAAGCACACTTCTAGGTGTGTCTGTAGGATGTTTCCAGACTCAATTGCAGTGCGAGCCAGCAAACTGAGTGGAGAGACCTTCCCTTACGGTGAGCAGTACCTTCCGATGGGCTCAAGTCCCAGATGAAACAAAAATGTGGAAGGACTAAGTCACCAGTGCACTTGCAAGATGGATTCTCCTGAAGTGTGTGTGTGTGTGTGTGCGTTTTACTACTGCCATCACCTGTAGACATCAACTTCTGCTCCTTCAGCCTGGCACTGTGGCCCTCCCAAAAAGTCTACCATAAGTTTCTGGGCATTCAACTTCCAACTGGTGCTGCATCCTCAGTTCCTCTTGTTCTGAGGTTTCCAGCTTCTTGGACTGAGCAGACAGCCATGCTGGACTCTCCAGCCACTGATCCCATGAGCCAATCTAATGAATCTCACTTTCACAAATATATTTATAAGTATATATATATATATATTTCTCTACATACTTATACATATTATTGTTTCTGTCCCTCTAGAGAAGCCCAAGCAACACAGCTTCTGAGATACAAATGTTGTTGTAAATATGAACTTGTTTTCCTACTGTCTGATGTCAAGTATTCTCCACTGTTTTTAATGTGAAACTGAGATTTGAGAGGTCTTCTAAGTTTCTTCTAGGTGGTGAAATGATTAAAACTACGAAGTTTGTGTTGTTTGAGCAAAACTCTGAAAGGTTAACTTTTTCTGGCATATTGGATCGATTTCTGAGTCAATTTTTAGTTGTCTGAAGTTGAGCTTCTCTCCAAATGATTCTGTGCTACCTGAGTAACCTTTACATCTAAAAGTACAATGTAAGTGTTCTTTGATGATTTTCAAAGAGGCATGGGTTTGATGTCAAGCTCAGAGATACTTTCTTATTGAGAAGAGACACATGAAAATTTGAAACTAATGTACCAACTACACTATTAAACGGTTAATAGTCTAAATCTGTTTCAAGTTTCTGATAATTTAAACTAGTTGTAGCAATTATTGGTGATAAGCCATTTATACCCATGCCCAGTTTTGCAGATTCACGTAATCTATGTGCGCCTTGAAGCCTTCCCTCCAAATTTTCTTAAAACATTTGTGTATTTCTTTTCCATCTGCAAAGTTGTGAATGAGATTTTAATATCAATAAAACTCTTCAATAAAATAAATGCAGAATATCTAGAACAGCACGTGGCTTTATGAATTATGATATGCAAATTGTGACTGAAAAAGCACGGAATGCTTAAATTTTAAAAATTATAGTAAAAGACACATTGCTGTTAATTTTCCTCAAAATTCTCCATCTTGCCTCAAGACACTTACCCATCTTCCCACTTTTGTGATCTGTTCTGCAGGGACTTTTTGGCTAAGGTCTTTAGTTGCACTGTTGTGGCTGACTTGATGTCCTGAGTCAATTAAAATATTCCTCCTTCATGATCATTTTGACTGTGGGAAAGAGCCAGAAGTCACACAGTGCCAGCTCTGTGAATACAGTGGAAGAAAATGCTCCGTGGTGCCGTCTGGAGCCTGCTTTGCCTTTGTAAGGCACCCAAGAGCAGTGTTCCTCTATCTTTGGTCACACCTTATAAATACAGCCATGGAAATGGATCCAGAACTCTTTGCTAAGGTGGCAAGAATGACAGGATAAAGTATGTTTAAAGAGTCGGGGCATTTTGATGGAGATTAGTGCCAATGTGTACTTTACTGCAATACTTTCTTTAAAAAATTTAAACATTATATATTTTGATGATCCCTTATGCAAGTCAGTACTTTGGAGAAACAGACAATGCTAGAAACATGGTGAAAATAGATTTACATGTTCCACCATTAAAAATCAGAATACAGTTGTCCTTCTCTGGCATAGAGTGATGTTGAAGAAAGTTTTTTGCTGCTGCTGCTTCTCTTCCTACTCTTTTTCTTTTAGAAAAATACATTTTAGAGAATATTTTGACAATCATCCATTGTCAGGTTCACACCTAAAACAACTAGAAAGTACAGGTGATTTGTTCAACTTAACCTATTTGACTTTTTCTTGTGTAGCTAGAAAGAAATGCATTCCATATTTCTCATACTGCAGGGAAGTTTTCCTTGGGAGTCACATAACCTCATTTAATTGACCACCAGAGTGGATCCTTGACTTAGAAACTCAGTGCATTCCAGAGGGCTGCTAGTGACTCAAGTTGTCCATTGAAAGCCCTAGTTCCTCTACACAGCCTTCAAAGTCTCTCTTTTGTGTACAGGCAGAACTCAGCACCCTTAGAGACACATGGGCCCAGGACTTTTCAATTAAACCCATGCTATAATGTTCCTTCCAGAACTCTTTTAAGAGTTAATTCTGTATCTAAGATCATCCGGAAGCACAAGTAGCTGGCATTAGGGTCATAACTCAAGACCTTGGTCGTAAGATAGAACTAAAATTCTGGTCATAACCCAGTTGTTGGTATGGCAGGCCAGTTGTAACTCAAGGGTCCACTATATCTTTCCACCCACACAGCATCTACAAGGTGAAGAGTCCAGCATCCTTGTGTCACCCTGCTGCCCTTTCTTCAAGGATTCAACATGAAGGGCAGCTTCCCATTGGGTGAGAGAAGTGGGGCTTTCCAATTATGAAGAATGGTATTCATAAAAGCCCAATTTAAGCCCATTCAAAAATCAAATATCTTCATTTAAATTTATAAAATTTCTAAGAAACTTTGTTAATATAACTATGGTTAATATTAGTACTTAAAGCCAAATATATACTTCATGACAGTATTTTTAAAGACTGTGTTGCTTTTAATATTATAACACAAATTTCTGGAGCAATCTTGTATTTGTTCATATTAATTTAATGATACTATATATTGACAAAAGACCAGACACTATGCTACCATCTGCAGGCATTGAAATGGCCCTGTGCAGTAGACATTGCACTTATCCAAAATGTTATGAAGAAGGATAATTTTTTTCTGAGAAATTCTTCCTTTTTCTTTTTCAAAAATAAATGTTTATTTCTGAATGAATTTAGATTTCTATAATGTACTTATTCTCAAGGCCACTGGAGTACTTATCTGTTTAACATAATGAAAAACTTTTTAAATATTTGCTATTAGCTTTTTTTCCATCAGTACATGTTTATGGTACGTACTGATTACATTCCTCATGGGGCTGGTGCACAAGCACAACACCTCTTAATTCTTTTTACTTCTTCTTCCCCTCCCTCCATGTCTACATCCCTATTAGAGCATAAAGTCTAATATACACTGCATCAAACTATGTGCAAACATAAATCACCAGACCCTCCTAGTAATCCTGGAAGCAGACACTTACATTATCCCCATTTAAAAGCTGAGGACTTGTATGTTTCCAAGGCAGCACAGCAACTAGCTAAGCAGTAAATGTCTGTTTTTCCTTATCGCCCCCATGGTCCCCCTGAAACAGATATACTTTTGAAGTAGTCTATGTCCATTGTGTTTTCTACGCAAGAGTAAACTTCTGTTGATCCTGTAGATACTCATATATTCAGCTTCTGGGAAGAGATCTCCCCTATTGTGAATGCATGAATCAGAGGGATAGAAAATACATTTGAATAGAAATCTTATGTATTTCAGTATCACTCTTACACTCTAACAGAAAGGGACCTTCACCAGAGACCTGGATTTTAGAAAATTACATTCATTAAACATCAAAATATTACCACAGATGTGCACAGTAGTGTTCTACTGCTTGACGCAGAACTCACGTTGAAATTAGATTGATGTAGAAGTCACAGAAATGAAATGAAGGTTATACTCACACCTCTCTTCTTGCCAATGGAAAGGAATCTCTCACATTTTGAGGACATCTAATAATACTAAAGAAAAATTAATATATATTTCAAAACAATATTTGAACAACCAAGAGATTTTGTGTAGATTTCCAGAAATCATCAGTATTTTTTACTTTTTGGGGGGTAATTGACGATGTTTCTCCCACTATAACTTGTCTATAAAGTGTCTTTCCCCTATTTATGCTTTTATGAAGTAATCATGACAAATCCCAAAACAAAAACGTCTAATAAAAAGTGACAGTGTCTTGTAAAAATAATTACATAGATCCAAACAAATAATGTGTTATATTATTTTACATAAATAATACTATCCTGTTAGACATTATTATAACTTTTTCTACATCCTACTAGAAACATTATCATTTATCTCCTTTTTATTGCTAATGGATATTCCATCTCTAAAAGTTTTAGTATATTTTTCTTTGTTCCAAGTACTATAAAATGAAGTTATGTTTGCAATTTTTCATTCTACTTCTGAGTTTTGAGCATCTTACTGTCTGTTAATATGCTAAAATGTAACAAATGCAATTTTTATCACAGTTAATAAAATAGAAATTTCATTATCATAAACATTCTTTTAATGTCAAGAATGATTTTTTTCATTAAGCTGTTATACTTTGTTAATTTTGCCATTGTGAAAGGAATATAATTTCATACTAAGATGCAATAAAAAGGAAGTTCTACTCACGTACAACTCATCATAATGTTTTGCAGCATGATAAATAGCCACATGGGAATTTATGCTTAAAGATTTTATATAAAACTGGAGATATTGGTATTATTTATAAATTCTGAGTTTCTTAACTGTTTTAGTAATGGAAAATTAAAGATTATGTTGTTCTAAAATTTCTTGAAATGTTTAAAACTACTAAAATCTGCCTTGCAAAAATAATTCCACCATCACATACTAATTTTATATTTGTTAATCTGCTCAATTAAGACAACTTACAAATTAACAACATACAGAGTCGTGCACATACTGGAGTCCACAGATACAGGGAAAAGAGTGAGGAATGAACTAAATGTCGATAAAATTTAGTAGTTACAGTTCTCAAAATATAAACCTTATTATTTTTTGTAAAAAAAAATTTGGAACAAGAAGAAATTAGAGATGGTTGGCCTCAAACATTTAGAGCACAAGTGTGAGAGGTTGCGGTGCACAAACCTTAGATGGTCAAGGGACACAGTGCGGGACGCGGTTGGCAAAGCCTCAGCTCCCTGCTCTTTTACTCATTGTCTTTACTCTGCTTCCTGAGTGTCCGTCGAGCAGTGTGGATAAGAAGCCCGGCAGCACCGGGTCTCGTGGGCGATCGCACGTACCCACAGGGGACGGGTCCTAAGGAGCTCCAAGACTGTGTGACTTGCTCCTCTGAGAACTGGGTGCTGCCAACTGTGAAAACGTATGAAGAGTCCTGGTCTCTACCTTGCCCTGTCTTTTAAACAGGTTTACAGATTGCACTCTTTAAAGGGCAGGTACAGTTTAAGGTTTCTCTGACTTCAGTAAACAAACGTAACACAGGTACCTGTAATCTGAGCTTCTGGAGACGCCAGAGCAGTCTCTGTATATTTGTGCTTTGTTGTGTGTTCCCTTCATGACTGTTGTTTCCTGTTAGATGGAATTCTAACTCCTGCACGTGTCTCAACAGGCCAAGTAATAGAAACAGCCTTTTCCTTTCCCTTGAAAGTTTGTAGGGGTCAAGGCTGGCACGGGGCTTTCAGGAGCTTCTTCACAAATTCCCCTCGAGAGTCATACATAGTTATCTGCATTTCAGTTTTCCAGAAGGGCTCAGGAACCTGGTAGAAAGACCCAGTGGAAATGCACAACCTTCTTTGGTGAACAGCAAGGGCCATGAGAAAGAAAAAATAATTTCTACATCCCAAGCTCCTGCTCAGTGCAACTCGCACAGACCGTGTAGATCAGAAGTTACACGGAACATGGGATGACACAGAACAGCCGAAGCTGGCCTGTGTGCATGCCGCCCAGAGGAGTCCTGAGGTTTGTCCTGCACACTGGGCAGGAGACGCAGAATACGGAAGATGATTCATGCCTCTTTGGTGGCCTCTTTCCTGAGGAGGAAAAATGAACTTAGTGTCTTACATCTCATTGTCAGTCTCCAAAACACTGCTTCCAGGAGTTGTCTGAGAATGAAAAGAAGGCTGGCTCGCGCCACTCTTGCCGGGACCACCCACAATGCCTGAAGACAGTGCGTCCTGTGGGCCGACCTCCCTCCCTTCACTTCACCTTCTGGATTTCAGTGTTTTTAGGGAAGCTAACATAGTTTTGTTAACATAACATAAACTAAAATTAAAAACAAAAACAAAATAAAATGGAAAAATTCAGCTGGCTTTAGCCCTACTCCATATTTATAGAAACCTGACATAAACAACAGCAAGAAAACACTATGCAATTCATTTGGGAGGTATAATTAGAGTCCAGGGAAAGACACTTATTAAATTTTCCTTGACACTTCATTCCTTGATCTTTGGAACACCCAGTGACCTCCTCAAAATCTCTTCACGTTCTCTAGTGTTCATCTTCTCAGAAGGGCTCTGGCTCTGAATTAATTTAGTTGATTCATTATCACAGTCTCTGTATTCTTTTCAGAATTTATTCTCCAACACAAAATTTTGATGACACAAGAAAAGCAGGGCTTGTTGTGTTTTTTAATATGCTAGATCGCTTGATGCAAATAATAGGCAGAAAATCTTGGCTTCATAAATGGATGTCTCTGTCCTCACTTCACTAGAAACCTAATGGTGGGAACTTCAAGCAGCTCGGCATTGTAATAGGCAAGACAGACCGTTTCATGTTCATAGTCTTCATCCTTAACATGAGCTATAAACATGACTGCAAGTGTCACAGTGGCAGTACGATATTCACTGTTTTGCAAAAACACTCAAGAGTGGTACAGCTGGATCAAATGAAATTTCTCGTTTTAGTTACCATTAGTAGTGCTACTATTTTACATTTGCACCAACAACGTAGAAAGGTTCCTCTTTCCCTCATCTTTGCCTGAATTTATTATTTGTTGTATTCTTGATGACATCCAGAGTTACTGGAGTAAAATGAAGTCTCACCATGGTACTGGCACAAAAATAGACATGTAATCCAATAGAACAGAAGACAACAAATAACCCCCCACTTAACCATCTGATCTTTGGCCAAGGGCTAAAAACCTGCACCAGAGAAAGGATGTCTTCTATAACAAGTGGTTGCAGGAAAACTGGCTGTCCACATGGATAGAGGAACGAAAATAGACCCATATCTACCGGCTCAATCTAAATAAGAACAAAAACACCGAAACTACTGGGAGACATAATCAGAGAAACCCCTTGAAGACAAAGGCTCAGTCAATAAATTCCTAATCAAAACTCCAAAATTTCAAGAGACTATTCCAATGATTAGCAAAGGGATTGTAGTATATTAAATTTAAAAGTTTCTACATAGCAAAGGAAGCAATAGAGTGAAGAGATAACCTACAGAAAGGGGTATTCTGTATTCTATGCAATAATAAATCAAAATTCCATAACAAATCAATAAGAAGTATATACATCATTACTTTCAAAGTAGTTACTTAGGGTGCAAGACATGACAAAGTAGATTCTCTGTTTCAAAGAAGGAAAGAGGTAATAACACAAAATTTTCCTTTCCATGAACTAAGAGAAACGAGTAGAATACAGGAAACAAGCTACCAGACATCATAAAATATTTTTGAAGCAGTGTCATAGGTAATTTGGGGAATTACTTGAACTTCATCCTACTTCTTATTTATCTATCTCCTGTTCTGACATTTTATAAGTAATTCTTGTAAGTCAAAACCAACCTGCACTCTCCTTTCACTTTGAGGTTGATTTGAATGTAGAATCTAAACATTGTTTCCAAGAAAGAAAGAAGCTAAGAAATAAAGAAGGTACAGATACTCCTGGTTTAATGGCCCAGTTCAAATGAATAGGCTGCTACTAGTATGTGTTGTACAATATTAAGAATAAAGAAAGGGTCAATGACTTTGCTTTTATTTGGATAAGTTTTCCATGAAGCACAGTAGTGTAGAACAACATAAAACTACAGTGCCATCGGCTAACACTATAGTACAATATGAACAAGATCTACTGTACAAAAAAGGACACTGAGGCTTTATAAATAAGATGCACATAACTATAAAAAGTAGGAAAAAGGAAAAGAGGGGATGTCAATCGAAGCAGGTCTGAAATCTGATCAGCTTGCCTTGATCTTAAGTCCAAACATTCCTTCAGTAGATCATTAAAGCAAGGAATGTCTGCAGATAGAAGCAGGCAATCTGTTCTTTGGAACTGGGGGGACAGGTTAACAATGACTTCTTAAAATTGCATGAGTACTTGAGAGACAAATTAGTATCACTGTGCTCAAAGATTCATTGATATGTTTTTATTAGATATTTTTCAAGTTGTTTTCAAGCAGAGCTGTACCCCTCAAATATGAGATTCCAGAGAACATTACACAAATTATCTGGCAGTTGGGAGGTGCAGCTAAGGGTTGGAAAGTTGTTGTTTTTCTTTTTGCTTCTCCCATTATATTCTCCTTCCAGGAATGGGCTAGCACTGTCATTTCAGAGACCATAGTAGCCTTCACTGTACAGCTGTGTCAAGTGAGCTGCTAAGAAGTCACCCAGGGATTTCAAAGAGAAGGCCATGCCAGATATTCCATTTCTGTACAAGCTAGTAGGTGACTTATTGTGAAACTTAAAAATGTCAAGAGCTCCTGTGATGGTAGAGTAGGATTAATAACTGAAAGTCATCTAAAACAGAGGTTTGCTTCTACAAATACTTTATATTGCTTACTCAACTGAAAACCCGCAATCATATGTAAGTGAAAACCAGTATAAAGATCTTTTCTTTCTAGACATGAAAGATATATAGGTGATTGTCCTGTGAGGCACATTTAAGGCAGCCACACTAATCATCCTGTTTGGAATTCGATGCAGTCACTCTGCAGGTAGATGGACTGTAGATCACTGAAGTTATAGATAGAATAAAAACACACTCAGCCTTTGAGAGCAGGTACAAGCCACCCTGGAGAGCAGCTGTTACGGGATGCCTAGAGGCACCGTGCACGTCTGTGAATTTACATCAGCATGTTTGGCTGTGTGACTGCCAACCCTAATAATTGCTTGTGTAAAGTGCTTCTTGGAAACCTGCTGGGAGCTTTGTTCTATAGTCTTATCTACTGCCGTGTTTTTCAGGCTAAAATTTCTAGAATTATATTACTTTGGCAGTATCTGGCTGGCTCATCTATGTGAGCTATGTGCAGACAATCCCAGTGAAAACTCTACAGCTGATACAACTTCTGTGCTGATGGAAACTTCTATGGGACACCCAAGGGGGAACCTGTGCACTTGTGAATTGTGAGAAGTAGGAGCTGTGGATGCGTGCATGCAATGGTGTGCCTGTGTCTGTGTGACAGATCCTGCACATCCACAGATACACTAAACGTCATTATCTTACCATCACCAACATCCTTACTCTTCAGGCTTCTCAATCTCGAGCCTGTCTTACGAAGCTCACCTGTATTAGCCACATCAGCAAGCAGGCTGTGTCCCCTGGCTTCTATTTAATGCATCCAGGAGGACACCTAAACAAGTGATAGAAGGAAGAACAAGGGCAAGACTCTGATTTGTTTCCCTGCCTCTTCAGCTTCAAGTAATCTCTGTGCTTCCATGAAGGGTCTCTGCCCTGATTAAGATACCTCTGCAGCTCCCTGAGAGGAGAAATCACCATGTCTGTATGAGAGCCTCCTTCCCAGCTTTCGTTTCTTATCTCAAATGTACTAATCCAAAGCAAGCGTAATCCAAAGCACTGGAGAGGAAACTAAAACTTTGAATGCGAAAGAATTGCAAGCAAAATTACACTCGGAATGAGTAGCCCGAAATGGGAGGCACGATTTCTAGACGTCTTTGATCTGCTGCCATATTGACTTTACTTTTATTTTCTCATAATAAAAGTCTACTTGAGGGCACTTCTGTGTCACATTCACCTTCTCCTGGAGAGCTGCTGTCCAAGAAAACTATGAGACGAGAAAGACAAGGAAAGGGAGGAGGAATTGCTACTTTACTTCTCCACGAATTTTCCTTGTGTTTTAAATATCTTTCAAGTTATGTACGAAAGGGGGGAAGTAAACCAATGTACTCCTTACCCTGGAGATCTCCTTCAGACCCCTTGTGTATATTTGCACTGCACTTTATATTTTGGCCTTACAGTCTTTTCATCATGATGTATTATACATGCTTGCTTGCATATCTTTCTCCCCCTGGTAAATAGATAGATGGTAGGAAGCACAGTTTATTCATACACTGATCCTCATGAGAGTTACACAGAACAAACTCTCAAAAGTGATGAAAGGAATGAGTTCTGGGGTTGTGTAGCCATCCTGTAATGGTGCCTGTATTTCATTCTAAGTATTCAGCATAATTTTAAAAGTTGTATGTGTCATTTGGAGATTATTATATGCCAGACATTACTAATTGTTCTTTCACATATTATTTTCTTTAATTCTTATAATCCTATAAAGTTTGTAGCTTTATTTCCACCACCCTGTTTGTCCTCCTACCAGTTAATTTTTTCATAGTTATAAAAAGTTAAGTGATGTTTCTGTAGCCAGATAGCATCAGGATCAAGACTCTAGAACACTTTTCAGCATAATGCCTGTGTAAATGTCACAGTTATAAGAGAAATATATGTGTTGAAAGTGGTGTATATGGGAGGGAAGCTGTGCTGATCATCACCTGTGCTGTACTGACCCAGAGCTGTCTTCCCTGACAAGTTGACTAGTTCGGTGGGGGCTAAGGACTGTGAGGTAAGTTTTTTTTTTTTTTTCCTAACTTGTTATTCTGCTTTAGCAGGTGGTGGCTTTTAGTGTCGGGGAAAGCACTCTTAAGAGTATGGAAAACGCCTGTCACATAGCCTGTCTTTGTGTTTAGCTCTGTACTTAGCTCTGAGTCCTTGGAAAGCAATAGCCAGTTACTGTAGATGACAAAGAAAGCTCTGTCAGCCACTGATAAATAGATGTGAATGTACAAGCATCTAATAAGAGGAGCACAGATACCCATGTTTCTCTAATACAGCAATGACATTTACATAGGTATATACTAAAAAGTATTCCAGAATATTCATTCCAATGCCTTCTCACTGTGGAAACATCACTTAACCTTTCTCTTCTCAGTGGGAATATCTGACATGACATCATTTCCAAGGAGAAAGATAAATACCTAGGCAGCACGGCTTTTGTTTTCTCATCCAAGAATTAAGAAAGTTTGAGGAAGAATATATCCTTCAAGATCATAACATACCATGGATCACCCAAAAGAAACAATCGTCCCAGTTCTGGTTTATTTGTTCACTTAGTTTTTCCTTCTATTTTTTAATTTTATCCAAGCAGGAAAATCTGTCCTTAACAATACCTTTTCCAATAACAAAGTTGCCTTTCTGAAGTAATGATAGAGGATCCATTCTGAGAGAGAAGTGTGGAAGTCAGAGTCATGAAACACAGTCAAAATACTATCCAATGATGAAGATTAGAATAGCGAGGCATAAGATATGCTCACATTAGGGATAAGAAGAAAATCTGATAGATAGACATATATAATTCATGTAGATAAATTTAAAATATATGTTTATTTATATATTACAATTATTTTAAGTTTAAAAAGTACCTTTCTGAACAGGAGGACATTATCTTTCCACTGACCAGCCAGTTCTCAGATTTGGCAAAGGCTTAGGCAGAAGCACACTTTTACTAGGCAAATAAACCAATTCACAAGCCTTAATTCTCCATCCTCACTTTTCCAGAGTTGGGGGCTGGCATCTTGGGACTAGGTCTACAGCAAAGAGCCCTCCACGTTATTCAAAGTAGCAAGTCCTCAGGTGTTTACTCGGTCTCTCTCTTCCTCTTCGATAGAAACCGCAATACAAATTCTGCCTGCGGTGTCCTGTCTCCTGAGCACTCTCTGGCAGCTTCCTCCCATCCCCCTTCATGAGGCAGCATCTGCTTGCTCCAGGACCTGTTTGGATAATAAGCTTTGTTTTTAAATCTTTCTTGTGTCTCCATTTGTGGCTGAAATGGGTGACCATCAGTTGAAAGAATACAAAGTAATTATATAAAATGTAGTGTTGAAAAATGAACCCAGAAGTGGGAGTCACTGAGACCTAAGCCCAAAGCTCATATTTCCTAATAATATTGGGGTGCTACTTAATGTCTCCAGTCTGCAACCATATCATCCATAAATTAATATTATAAGAAGATCACTGCATCTGTCCAATAGAAGTGCTGTGAGAATTAGTGCTAGCACACGTTTGTATCAGAACAGAATGCCTTAAAATTTTTTACAAGGAAACATTAATGTCTTAATGACCAAAAATATTTTCATGTAGATAATTAACTTGTCTTCTGTGATAATTTATTGTATCATTTATCTTGGAAAAATAAAATAATTTTCAAACAATTTTCTTTTCTTGATTTTAGGTGAAGAACCCTGGTTGGCTCTGTGATGGACTTATGCTCGGGTTCACAAAGAGCCTACTGCCTTTTCATCACTAGAAAATGCTCCTAATTCAAGCAAAAATCCAAGTTCTTCTTGTCCAAATAATTCGTGTCTCCTCCCTGTTTACCCCAGAAACCAGAACTCGAATCAAATCTGGAGATAAGTGGATTCAAAATTTGCAATCACACTTCATGCACGAGCCTGTGTCAGAACTTAGTAGATTGCGTAGCTAACATCGAGGTCTTCACTCTCCCGGTAACGCACCCCAAGCTCGCCTGTGATCCCCATCTTACAACTGTGGGGATCCCTCACATGACCACATCTCCAGTCATGAGCTTGTCTGCAGAATTCTGAGCTTAAAATAGATTGTAAAAAACAACTTCATGGGCCCAGACCATCTGCCTCCTTCATCACTGATCTACAGTACTGGGCGCCTACAACTGACAAGTACAAAGGCTTACGTTGGCTCACGGTTTTGCGAGTTTTCTGTTCACAGTCTGTGGCTGCACAGCAGGAAGGCAGAGTGGAAGGGTCTGGAGGAGGAAAGCATCTCATGTCATGGTGCACAAGAGCACAGAGAAGGGCAGTGGGGAGATACACCCTTCCAGGTCAGGCCCCAGTTCCTTCCCTCTTCCGACCAGACCTCACCTCCCACCAGCAAGTTTAGCGCATTCAGTTAGGTGCCCCGGTGATCCCGTCACTATACAAACACCGAAAAGTTCTGAGGGGACATTCTGCATCGAAATCATAATACAGGCGACTATCATCTTTGGGAAACCTGGTTGTATTCCCTGTTTGTAGACAGCTACTGCTCACCCCTGAAATCTGTAATAATTTACCAGTTTTCTCACCATGTAGAAAAAGGTAAAACAAGTTACATTTATTATTTCTCACATTTAAGAAATTTCCTATGTAACAAAGGACATAAGTACCCATTATATTTCCTTTTTGAAATATAAATACACATTTTTAAATTTAACATACATGTAACTTAAATGACTTTCACACTATATTAACATTTATTTTTCATCCAAAAGAAACTGTGAATAAAATGTCTAAAGTTCTTATCATCAGTTGTCTCCCAGAATCAAATTAACAAAAGATTATATTACTATAATTCAATTAAAATATAAGACATACAGTTGAAATTCTCTGGATTTGCTTTATGTTATTAATACACTGAGAAGACATTTGAATAATGTGAGCTGAGATATCAAATTTTCTCCATGCCTTGATCTGCACATACACCAGACAAAATTTAGATTGTGGCACATCGGATAAGTCATTTTTGTGTCAGACAGTAGTTTTTCTCTCATTTCCTCGAAGACATTTGTAAAAAATACTACCACAAATACAACTCAAAACAACATTATAGGGGTTTAGTATTCCCCAAACATATTAAGGTAGTAAAGTGCACATATTTCTCAGTGAAATTGAAAAAATTAAGCCTACACGATTTACATTTCCAATGTTAATCAAATACAAATCTTGTCTCCGTATTCTTCCTTTAGCATCCCCACTAGTGTAAGTAAGAATTATAAGGGTGGTTTGGAATGAAAACTAAAACTTGAAAATGTAAGACCAAGTCATAGGGAAAAGATGGAAAATAAAAATCATGGCTATATAAAATGGCTTAACGATGTCCAGGAAATGACCGGAAAAAGAAAAGATATTCTGAATCTACCTCAAGACCATGCTATTAAGTAAAATAAATCTGACAAATGAGATTAAATTCACAAGGTTTTTTTTTTATATGAGAAGCCTAAAGTATAAACAGCAAAATTAAATGTAGATGTAGGAAGTAGGGAGATCATTTTCAAATGGGAAGGGGAACGAGAGATGGCAGGGCAGGGATGGGAAGCAAGGGAAGAGGATTTAGAAGAAAGAATTGAAGAAAACATGGAAATACCGTTTTGCCCATTGCCAGGGGGACAAGACACAGAGGGAGGAGGGTAGAGGGGAAGGGGAGGGAGCAACAACGAAAAAGAAATAAGGTGTGTCCTGTCCACAGATCATCTCCACATGATAAATGGGGTCTTCATGTACTGCAAACATGTGCTAATAAAAAGAAACAGGGAAAGTATCCGTTTACATAGGCACAATTGAGTACCTCAATGACAAGCCTGTACTGAGCTAGTCCATGCACAGTTCCTTGTTAAGTAGATAAAACCTGGTTTGTTGAGTTGGTGATTCAAAGTAGCATTGGGAAAACCATGAGCTTTTTATGTGGTCCTGGGCTCTGGTTTAAAATTACATCCCTGAGAACGCTATTTATATTTGAATCCTTGACTTTCAATGGAGTAATAGCAAGAATCCCTTTAAAGATGAAAGTTTAGGGACTAAAGGCATTCATTAAGGGCTTTCTTTCTTATTTGTCCTGGAAAGCATGGAAACACAAGAGACAATCTGTCTGCTCAGAGGTACAAGAAATTGCTACTTTTATTTTATTGTCTTATTTCCTGGCATTTCTTAATTTTCATCAAAGTACAGAGAGAAAACTGCTTTCCAAACCTTTTCCTGATGTTTACCATAGAGACAAACACACACACTTGCTGGCAATCTATGACACCAATTTCTGTTTCTGCAATTACTGTTGGAAAATAACCTAATTCACTAACTCATCCTTGCCCTTGCTGGGGAAACATCTATGGCTATGCAGAGGCAAATGTTAGTTTTTGCTTGGGATTAACAGAAGCACTCTGGGTAAGCTCAGAATCATTCATGAAGACACAGCCAGAAGAAGCCGAGGGAGGCACACAGAGCTTCAGAAGAGACATCCGCTAACATCTTGATGCTGGAATGGTAACCTTTTGCAATGCAGGAAAATATATTTCTATCCTTGCAGCCACTTTGGTATGGGAGTTGCAGAAAATATCAGAAGTGTTGAACTTCACACATGTCAAAAATGCGCTTTTGCAACTTTCACATGGTATGCAAATGTGAAGCAGGGCTGAGAACATTCATACAGCTTCCATAGTGTCTGGCTGTCTGCTGTTTTATTCTTGACTGCGTACAAACTTTTAAAAGGTTGTTTATACATAAGATCCCTGGATTTGAATAAACATATCTACACAATTTCCTAAAATCTTGTTTGCATCCTGGAAACTGAAACTTTGAAGGTTTTGAGAATCTTCTCTGTTCCATATGCCTCTCTCATTTGGCTTGGTTTTGGTCCTGGGCTCATATCCAAAGCTTTCTTTCCTCCTGTTTTACCTGTGTCCCTCGAAAGGCTTTCTGTTGCTGAGCTTTTGTGACTCCACCCTTTTATGATCTGCACTAGAACTGCATCCATGACAGACTCGTGGTCTGGGCCCACACTGCTGTCCTCTGCGTGAGCCGCTCTGGTGACAGGGATTAGGAGATCCCAGCTCAGCGGAACTGCAAAGCTTGAAAGCTCTTCCCAAAGGTCCAAGGTCTGGGCCCTGATCAGAAGATGCTGCCATTTAATGCAAATTCTGTCTCTGTCTTGCTGTGTATCTGCAGAACCAGTCATTTAGGTTCTCTGAGGCCTAACAATTTTGCTTGTAAAATGAGAACAGAAATTCTCCACGGAGGGAATATAATGATTAAATTAGAAATGTTTTTAAAAACAGATTACTACTTTGCTTTTACAGTGTGTGTGTGATAATTTTAGAAAATAATGTCCACCTGCCCTCATTTTGTAGTTTCTTAATTATCTTATATTTTTGTAATTTATAACTTTTATTTCCACCAAAATTGCACCAGAAGTATTTTTAACTGATAGATGCTCTTCAGTGCCCACATTTCCAAGATCAGAGGCTACAACCGGCTCCTCACTGCACTTTCAATTCTATAGTCAACATCAGTTATTATGTGTTAAGTAAAACATTTGCGCAAAATAATAGACATATTATCTATTTTAGCTTCTTACATGCTTTGTGGAGGATATAATATAATCACAGCTTCAGTGTCATCATCCTAGTTATCGCTACCAGCCTTAGAACCCCAGCATCGGGGTGGTTCCATGCTTCCCAGCTCCAGGGGAAGGAGGACCAGGAAGGACACTGCGATGTCTTGTCCTCTGTGCTGTCCTCTCTGTCCTGACCCTACAATTAGGAACCGCCTCTGGAGTCTCCACAGAAGGAAGAATTAATCAGTAGAAAAGAGGCCCTCATGTGCTCTACTCCTCTGCTGTTTTAGTTTCTACAACTAGAACATAAAAAGTTAAATTTTAGATTTCATGGATGGACCATGAAATCTATCCATCAGCTGTACATGTGATCATTCACATTTTGTTGAACTTTTAGTTTACGCTAAATGGAGGTAAACAAAAAAAATATTATTTAGCTGCTCTTTGAGTATCTGCACCTCTGAGATGGTTATGTTACTCATTTATCTAAAATTATCTAACACACATCCATTAGATGCCTGCAGATCTACCTGGGGCCAGATCTTCTAGAATTTTAGATAAAGAGATTTAAAAAAAATATTCTCCATGCAGAATCACAGTCTGGAAAAGGAATCAGAAAAATGAACAAGACATTATATTAACATCTAATGGTGCAACTCAGTGCAGAGGACAAACCTCCCAAAGCATGGAAAAAGAACAGGGACGCCTCCATCGCGTCACCCCAGTAAGGGAATGAAGGCGGCCGCAAGAGTAGCCGGGTCTACAAGGTCACAGCTGGGATCAATGGCCCAGAGCACTTTTACTTGTCCTATCGCTGAGTGAGCAGGACAGCAAGTTTGTGTTTCTTTTTGCTTTTACACTTTTGTTCATACAGTATGGGCAAAACTTTCTCTGAAGAGGAAAGGCAATTTAAGCCACATGGACAGTGTCTCTTACAGATCTCTGGATGTAAAGATCCAAAACCTCCACTTATGAAATTATCAGTAGTTATTCGACAATAATTCTCATATTTGCACCATGCCATTGTCATGAGCTGTGACACCCTAGTGCTTGGTGCGTGGGATATATTGGATGTTGTGGAGTAAATTAAATCTCAATATTAATTTAATTTAAACTTCTATGATGGATATGTTGGTTTCATTACTAAATCTTGAGAACCTCTGGGGTTCAAGGATCAGGCCTGAGAAGAGTTTCACCTAGAATGATGTTTGTGGGCTACAACCTCACATAAATGTTTATTACTAAATTTATCACATTTAAATAGTCACTAAGTACAAGGGCTGGCATTTATTTCTTGCCCAATAACCTTTAAATGCCAACGCTGAGCAATACACCATTCCTTTCCTATTGACTTTTCTTCTTATAAACATTATTTCTTTTAAGCATCATTTACAGAGAGTAAAAGAAAATATTAGAAGTTCATGAAGTGAGTTTTCCTCAGAACAAAACAAATACCATTCAGTAAGTGAAAATTCCTGAGTGATCTTATTCCTGAGATAAAAGTAACTAAACCTCAATGCATAAGACTATGTATAGGCGCATATATATATACATATGTAATTAAACCTCAATGCTTAAGTATATGCATTCAACTCAGCTTGCATGTACCTGAGCCAGGTATAAAAAGGACTGTAGAGTATGTAGCAGCAGAGAACAAAGTGAGGAGGATGTCGATAGCCTGTTTATTGTATTTAGGTTTATTTATGTCTCAAAAATAATTAGTTTATGTTTAACTAAGTGAAGACAGGTGAAATGGAAACACTGGAGGTGCTCAGTGTGCTGGTGTGTTAGTCCCTGCATCGCTCACAGTATCTACTGCAATGAGTAATGCACAGATGTGTGCAGTAAGAAGAATGCTTGGGAAAGGTTTGCAGTGGGGCGAGCAGCGCACTGCGTGCCCTTGTTCCGTATCACAGACCCAGCACACTGAGCGGCCTTCAGGGTGACTTAGGGAGTATTACTTTAACTCTCCAAGCCTCACTTTCCATCCAGGATAATGCTGCTTCCTTTTATGTCCTGCGCACCTCAAAAGTGTCAGACTATTAGCAAGCCAAAGTTTCATTTTCAATCCCAGTTGTATCACATTTTAGCTGAAACATTCTCAGTCAGTTATTTATAAAGAAGATTTCCTGTTTGGATCTTTTCACTTGTCAGTGACTGACTGAGGTGAAGTCCTAGTGTCACTCCATGCAGCTGTTGGTACAGTATATGCTTTTATTTTTTCTAGCAGGATTTACACAATAGATTTTTCTGAGTGACTGAATTAAAAAATGCTGAAGGGCTGAATTCAAAAGCAAATATCAAAAATTAACAAATTTTTTAAAAAGCCAAAATAGCGATTTCAATAAAATTTGAAAATAGGGAGTTTTAACTGAAAGCACAGTGATGAAATACCACAGGAATGTACTCTCTTGTGAAAATTGGAGGAATTTAAAATAGTCGTAGAGATTATCTTTGTGTTTAGCCTCATTGTTTAGTAAGAGATATAACACTTCACACTTGTACACTTGGTAAGCATTAATTACTTCAATAACTTTTAGGAAGTGAATTCAAACCCTTAACTATATTTTCCTTCATATATGTGAATATGTGTATTCATAAATATTTGTGGAGATATGTGGTGGGTTAACTAATGGTCAACTTGAAACGTCCAGCTGAACTTTGAGCGTAGTGCTGGGTTTGAAAAGCTCTCCTGAGGATTGCTGCCGACAGGATAAAAGGAGAACCGCAGAAGATCGTGCTGCCGATTTTCTTGGAGAAGCTTGTCGCACTGGTTTTCCTGATATGAGCTTAGCTGTTCTCAGCATCGGAGGAGCTCAGGTCCCTGCTGTGGCTGAGGGTGGCTGCGGTTCACTTTGGGGGAGCTCTGGTCCTTCCCTTGAGCATCACCTGTGGCTCCTTTAGCCTGGTGTCACAGATCCTTCACCCTCTTGGCAAAGACTTTATGGTTTCCATCACTGGCCTTTGGGCCTCCCCAGGGTAGATCCTTGATACAGACTTGTACAAGGCATTGTCATGGGCTCTAGGTTTTCAGCTGGGCTCCTGCAGGAATTGCAGTGGGATCCAGGCCCTCAGCTGGGTTCTTTGTTTCTAGTGCATGGACAGATCTCATGTGCTCTTCTGCCTTTGACATTTGGGTGAATTTTATAAAATCATCTTATAAAGTATGTGTCCTGTATTAAATGTATTTCATTGCAAGCTCTGACTACAGCAACACATATATAACTTTTCAACTTTTAGATATGTAGTATTATGTGCATCAGGTTTACTTTGAGAGAAATATACTGTTTACTGGTGTGTATGAATTATGTATTTTTATTAATAAACTATCTCAGGCTATAAACATTGAAACAAAAACTTTTAATTTCAGGCCAGATTCTGTTATCTTTTTCCTTATGATCTCAGGACTTAATTAGTTTGTTCCCTCCGCTTTATATTGTCATTAAATAAAATCCTACATGCAAATGAATAGAGAAGCCACTGCTCCTTGTGAAGCACTATAATCATCCTTTCCAAATAATGAAAAAAATCAATTGCAGAATCTCCACTTTAGTAGAATTTATTTATTTATTTATTTATTTATTTTTCCGGTACCGGGGATCGAACTCAGGACCTTGTGCTTGCCAGGCAAGCGCTTCTGCCACTGAGCTATACCCCCAGCCCCCACTTTAGTAGAATTTAATGAGCAATATAGCTTCCTTAATTAAGTAAACCAGGTGAGTTACAGGATGTTACAAAATGTGCAACATATTGCATAATCATAATCAATGTTTATTAATAGATGAATAGAATTAAATATATTGAAAAATGGGTGTAGGAACCCTAGGACCAAACTCAATTACAATATATTTTCGGGTACACACCACGTCACCTTGCACTCCCAGGGTGAAGTACATGAAAGCCTGCTTGACGCCATTAGCCCTGTGGATTCCATTCCTAAGAGATTAGAGACCGAGGGGCTCTGGCGAACTGTCCAGATTCTGGATTCTCCTGATGTCGTTTATTCAGGCTAAAGAGAAGGTTTGCAAAGGGCTATTGCTGTGTCAGATCAGAAGGTGCAGTATGAAAACTGTATGCCTAGTACCCGCTTAGATCTTGAACACTTTTGTACGAAATCTTTAAAACCATACAGTTAAGTGCAGATCTGAGCATCGCTTTGAATGGTGGTGGGATCTTGATGGGTGGTGAAAGTCTATGGTCCTATGATTGCTCAGAGGAAAGAATCTGCTGCCACAAAGTGAAGCTGTTACAGAATTCTTCATTGCTATAAAATTGCAAAAAATTTCCATAATGCCAGAGAAGCACTTCCCACTAGATGTAGTTCTTTTATATTTTCCTGGCCTTCTAAATGACATCAGATCAACCAACTTCAAAGTTATTTACTGCCACCACCCAAGCTTAGGACAAATTCTAAATCAAATTTATGTAAACAAATCTAAAAGCCAATATCTTCCTAGTGTTTCTTGAGTTTATATGATTGATAAGGACTAGTCTTCAATGCTGGCTTTCTATTAAAATACAAGACAGTTTACAGTGGCACAAAATTTCTCTTTCCTTGATGTTATAGCAAAGATGATTTCCTGAAGGTTACCTATAGTCAGTGAAGTGAATACAGACTCTGCTGTAAAGCACTGTTTTATATTTAAAATCTTAATGGACATTGTGTCTCCACAAACAACTGAATGCCATTTCAGGGTGGAGTGTGTTCTGTTAGCAGGCATTTCCAGAGTGAACAGTTGGATGGAAAATCCTGATGATACATCACACACAGCTCCACAGAGGACATGCAGTGTGCCTCACAAAGGACAGGTACTGCACACTCTTGATAACAAACATCAAAGCTGCCATGAAAGCTCATGAACAAATTTTTATATGGAAGAAAGTTTTCATTTGTCTGGAACATAGTTCAGGACTGTGTTTGTTGGGTTCTATCAAAAGTCCACATTGAGTTTAAAAAACCTGCCAAATGCATTCCAAAGGGATGTACAATTTTACATAACCAACAGTGACATATGAAAAATTTAATTCCTCTGTGTTCTTGGGAGCATTGGATATTGTCAGTGAAAAACTTAACCATTCAAAGAGCACATTGGGACTGATCTCTCGCATTTTGATTTTCAAATGGTTAATGGTATTAAAAATCTTTCTGTGTTTATTTTTATTTGCATATCTTTTTGATAGAAATGTCCCTTTATTTCCCCAATGTTTAATTGGGTTGGTTATTTTTTCAGTGTTCACATTCTTTTTTACTTCTTCTACATCCACTTGGATTCCTTTTTTTATTTTAAAGAGAAAAGTAAAAGCAATGGTAGAGAATTTCAAAGCAAGATAATAGATTATTGATGGCTAATATATTATCTATGGTTACCTTCAAAGTAGTTGCTCAGATTACAAGATATAGGCATGAAAAATTGATTAAACAATACAAGCCCAAACTTTTCTTTTCAATGAATTAATAGAAATTAGTAGTAGGGTTATCTAGCTAACTTGTGTGTTTATATCTGTATATATATATTTTTTTCTTTTCCTTTCCTTCTTTTCTCCTTTCCCCCATGTTAGTTGTCCTTTCCTTTTGAGCAGTTTCTTCCTTTTTCACAATGTCTACTGTACACTTTGCTCTTATATTTTTGGTACTGCAAATTGAACTCAGGACCTTTCACTTGTCAGGCAGTTGCAGTGTCACTGAGCTATCTCCTAGGCCACATCTATTGTACATTTTGGATTTTATTTATTCTTTCAGTTCCTTACACTACAGAGATGTTACAATGTTTACGTATGTGAATCATTTATTTCACTTGTAAGTACGGTTTTAAATTACATCTATTTAACCACAAAATCTCAAGTTTTTATTCTTTTTTATGACCGAGTAGTATTCTATTCTATAAAAATACCACATCTTTTTACTCATTCTGCAGATGATGGGCATTTAGGCTGTTTTCAAGATTTAGCTATGACAAATTGTGTTGTTATAAACATGGATGCAGGTATATGGCTGTGGTACAATGTTTTAAATTCTTCTGGGCAGATACCCAGAAGGGGAATAGCTGAGTGGAATGGAACCTCTAATCCTAGTTTTTTTCTTTTAGGAATCTCCACAGTGGTTTCCACAGTGGTTGCACCAGTCTACACTTCCACCAAGAGTGGAGAAGGGTTATTTTTCCCCCACAACCTCGCCAGCATTTGTTATTGGTTGATCTCTTCATGATGGCCATTCTTTCTGGGGTGAGAGGAATCTCAGTGTTTTTATAATTTGCATTTTTTGGATGACCAATGACATTGAACACTTTTGCATACATTTATTTGCCATTTGCATTTCTTCATCCAAGGGGATGAAGAAAGGGAAACGATTCTTCCTAAATTATTCATGGAGGCAAGTATTACCCTGGTAGCACAACCAGAGGAAGGCCCAACCAAAAGAGACAACTACAGGTCAATCTCCGTAGTAAACAAAATCCTCAATAAAATACTAGCAAACAAAATGTAGCAAATCATCAAGAATATTATACACCATTACCAAGTGGGATTCATCTCAGAAGTGTAGGGATGGTTCAACATTTGCAAATCAATAAATGTAATATACCATATCAACAGAGCCAAAGAGAAAAATCACATGTTCATCTCAATAGATGCAGAAAAAGCTTTCGATAAAGTCCAGCACTCATTCATCATAAAAACTCTACAGAAAATTGGAATAGGCCAGGCAGGGTGGCACACACCTGTAATCCTAGCACTGGGGAGACTGAAGCAGGAGGATCATTGCAAGTTCGAGGCCAGCCTGCACTACAAAGTGAGCTCAAGGCCAGCCTGAACTGCATAGTGAGATCCTATCTCAAAAGCACCCCCCCAAAAAAAAAGAAAGAAAAGAAAAAAAAGAAAAAGAAAAAGAAAAGAAAACCAGAATAGATTGTCTGATAGAAATCTTATAAAGCCATCTTTGGCAATATTCACTTTTCATAGTACTTTATACAGTATATTATAGGTATGAATTGTGGGCCCGATGTGATTTGTAAGCATATATTTCAAAATTGTAGCTTTTGTGGTGATCTTTAGACTTAGAGAAAAAAATAATTTTAATTAGGTTCATCACTTTTTTGCTTTCTTAGGTTATGGGTTTAGTGCCAAATCTCAGAAATCTCTATTCATCTCTATATCCTGAAGCATTTCTTATACATTATGTTCTGGTTTTTGTACTTTTACATTTTACTATTAAATTTATGGTTCATATAATTCAGTTTATATGTAAAAATGGGAGGTTTGAGATCACTTTAATATTTATTGCTGTACATGGTAACATGTATTACAACAAACTGGTTGCCTATGAGTGAAAATTAATTTGCTTCACATCATTATTTGAAATTGCTATTCTAACTCTGTTCAATTGTTTTCATCCTCTTTCCAAACCATATTTAGTGTATTTGTGTCTACTTCCAAAGTCTTGTTCTGTGACACTCATCTATGTCTATAGGTCTTCACCCATAAGACAGCCACTATAATGTAGCGTAGTTACATGAGTTTTAAATGCAGGGGGACACTTTCTCTCACATTACTCCTCTTTTCCAAATTCTGTTTTTGTACCAGGAATCGAACTCAGGATCTTGTGCTTGCCAGGTAGGCACTTGTACCACTGAGCTATATCCCTGGCTATTCCTTTCCAAAATTGATTAAACTAGTCTATATTCTTCACGTTTTTAAATCATATTTTATATATCAAAAACTCTTGCTCAATTTTTCATGTTCTTGTTGAAAAATCAGATCTGTTTGTGGAGAAGTGATATCTTTACTATGTTGAAATTTGCAGTCCTTTAACATGGGTTCTCCTTTTGGTATTCTTTAGTTCTTTTTCTTCATACCTTTCAGTATATAAGACCTATAAGAGTTTTGTTAGATTTGTTTGTAATTTTTCAGCAGTTGTGAGTGATATTATTTATTTCCAGGTTTTATTAGTTCACTGTTATTATTGAAAATGAATTATCATTTTTATTTTGTATATACTATACCTTGTGGTTGTAAAGTTTTTGTTTCACTGATGAGGTGATTTTGTTTAATTGTACTTTGTATTTATTCTTAAACATTCCTTGGGATTTCCTATGTAGAGCATCATTTTCTTAGAATGTGTTCTACTTCTTGACTGTGATTTGCATAAATTTTACTTCTCCTCTTACTTTATTGCAGTGGTTACAGCTTCTAGTACTCTGCTCCATAGCAATGGTGAGAACATCTTTGCCTTATTCTGGGTCTTGCTGTAGAAGCATTTCCTTTTCCATAATAAAGTATGATATTACCTGTAGGTCCTACACAGGTCTTCTCTACCGGGCTGTGGAAATGCCCAGGGCTCCTGTTTTCTGAAAGTACTTCGTAGGAGTCATTACATTTTGTGAAAAATTACACTGCATCAATCTGAAAATATCACCATTTCTTCTTTAAGCTACATTAGTAATGATTACTTGTAACTTTGAAATTAGCAGTACTTGGCAATGTTGTATCGGTATATATATATATTGCTGAATTTAATATACTAGTAGTTGAATAAAAATTTCTGTATAAGTGGAATTAATCTTTATTTTTCATTGTGCTGTCATTACAGGGCTGGTATACATTCACCAGTTCTTGTTGCTATAAGAAATGCCATAGATTAAGTGCCATAAAAAATTTACCTTCTTACCACTGTGAAAATTTTTGTTTGAGATCACGGCTCTAGCCTGTTTGACTTCTAGTAAGGGTTCTCTTGGATCACAGATAACTTTGTACTTGCGGTGCCTTTCTTCAGATGGAAGAGAGAGAAAGGGCGAAAGAGATGGAGAAGAAAGAGGAAGAGGGAGAGAAAGAGGGAGGACACAGAGAGAAAGACGGAGACACCTGATGTCTCTTCTATCGACGGGGCTCAAGCCCAGCATGAGCTCCAGCCTCGTGACCCCGCGGAAACCTGATTATCTCTGGAAGGATTCATCTCCAATTGTGAAAATGGGGAGTGCGTCTTCTGTAGATGATTTTGGGAAGCACACTCTGCCCATTGTACATGTTTCAGAACTGCTTAAAAACTCTTCCTTTTTGGTATGCTTTCTGTTCAATCTTCTTTAAATATTAATTAGACATTTACAGTAAAACAGCTTGTGGCTGCAGAAATGTTTATCAGCAGGACTTTAAATACAAATCTTCACAAGGAATGTACTCATACTGCAAACTTGTATAAGTTAAAAAATAAAAATTGAAAAACCTAATTAAATTACCTAGGAATTATCTATGTAATATTGAGTAAATTGTGATACTTTTATGTTTATTTAAGAATGAAATTTCAAAGTATCATTTTTGTGCAGATTTGTGATAATTTGCCTTTATCCTTTAAAATGTGTTACAGTGAAATAAAAATGTTAATCTTTATGGTGTACGACACACTGTTTTGAGATAACTACACCTTGCAGAGTGCCTAATCAAGCTAATTAACCAGTGGATTACTTTACATGCTTAACCTTTTTGGTGGAGAAAATGCTCAAAATCCTTTCATAGCAATTTAAAGTATAAGATATCCATTATTAACTGGAGACACCAAGATGTACAATAGATGTATTCAATTTATTGACGTCTTTGCCCGAGTTGTCCTGTCTCACTGAGATTTTACGGAAATCTGTGTCCTCTGACAACATAATCCCCTCCCACTCACCTCCGCCAGACTCCGTGGAGTCTGTACTATTTGTCACAAGAACCTTTGCATTTCACACTCCAGGGCATCAGTGCATGATCGATATTCATGTCAACTCCTTCAATTTATGAAATGTCTTCTTGTATTTTTCTTTTCTCAGCCTTTTGGAAGGTTCTGTAAATTTACTGCTTTTCTAAAAATACAGATTTTTCTCTCCTTTTAGGTTTTTAACTTTATTGATTTCTGCTCTTTATTAATTCTGCCATCTGTTGGCTTTAAATTTATTTTCATTTTCAGCGTTTTAGAGGCTAAATTAGTTGCTTTGAGAGATACTCTCTTTTGCGCGGATCCTACACCTTTGGAAATCTATTTTCATATTAATTTAGGTGAAAGTTTCATTGTGTGCTTCCTTCTGTTTGCTTTGTTATTAAAATTTTTCTCCACATGTCTTTTTTACGCCAGGGTAATTCACAAGTATGTTTAAAATCTTTCCTAGTGTGTTCTTTTCACCTTTTAATAAATTCTAGTTTGATTTCATGGTAGACAGAGAAGATTTTGTATATAGTTTTAATTATTTACATTGGCTGGGTTGTGATTGATAGCTGTGGCCACTGCCTATCTTGGTACCTGTCCCATGGATATTTGAGATGTACCTGGATTGTACCCACAGCGAATACTCTTTTATACCTATCACATTCTTCTGACTCATAGTATTAGGAAAGATTTTCACAAATTTTTGGATTTTGCTTATTCAGTTACACATTTATTTATAAACAAAGGCTATTTGAGTCTTTGTACCTCGATAACTGGGTGCTTAATCTTTCAGTTCTTTTCTCTTTGCTTCACATGAGCTGCAGCTCTGTGGGCTCACGTACACTTTGGGGAATATATGTTCTTAGTACGATTGATTTTTATCACTTTGTAATATGTTAATTTGTACCTGAAAATTTTCCTTGATCTAAGGTATTCTTTTTCTGATATTCATGTAGCCAATCCTTATTTCTTCTGACTGATGGTTCCATGGCCAGAAGGTTTTTATTTGCCCCTGTATTTATAATGTGTACACACCAAATTTCATTTGTGGGTTTCTTTAAACAGAATGTATCTTGGTGATTGTTTTTATCCTCTCTCCCAGTCTCTGTCTTTTGATGGCTTGCTTGAACTTTTCATATAACATAAGGATTCAAATGTCAAGGGTAAAGTTTAGCACTTTATTGCATTTGTTTATTTTCTACTCTTTCTGTTTTTAATTCTGTTTTCTTGCAACTGGCTTCTAGCAGGTAGTTTACTTCAAACTTTTTAAAATTCCGTCTTGATTTATCTAAAATTTTTGATGGAATCTCTTTGTTGATTCTTTTTTCCAAGACTGTACATGGAACCCAGAGTCTTCCCACTGAATTATATGCTTACCTTCTTTTTAATTTCTTTTTTATTATTATAGAGATAAGTTCTCACTAAATGACTACATTGCCCAGGCTGGCCCAAATGTTCATTACACATGTGATATAAATATACCACTCTATTTAAGCTGTAATACAATTCATTTCACATATCTTTTATACAAATTTAAAACACTAGGTAATGCTTTGATTTTGCTACAGCTTTCAAATGTAACTTTAAAAAGGAAAGGTTAAAAATCTGTTTTATTCACCTGTATTTAATCTTCTTGTATTTTTTCTTCTTCCTTCCCAATGACTTGAATTTTTGTCCATTGTCTTTTCTTTGTGTTCCAGAAACTCATTTATTCAGAATTACTTTATATTAAGTCTGCCACTCAAAAAATTTATTGGTTCAATTTTGAGAGCATTTTACTTCTTTTAAAGCCTAAAGAAAAATTTCAAGATGTAGAATTCTGGATTCACAATTTTTTTTTTTTTTTACTTTTGAAAAACAGTGCCTTTTGTGTATGTAGTTTGCAATAAAAAATGAAATTTCACTATAGGCAATGCTTTTTTTTTTTTTTTTTTGCGGTACTGGGGATCGAACTCAGGACCCTGCGCTTGCTAAGCAAGCGCTTATTCCACTGAGCTATATCCCCAGCCCCTAGGCAATGCTTTGTTCATTGTGGTTGCTTTCAAGATTTAGTTCTTTCTGTTGAAACACCATTTTGTATGGTGAAGCTCTGCATCATTTCCAATGATTTTGAATTTTTTTTTACCTGTTACTGTCTTTGATTGTTTGATCAATGTTACATTCTTATGTCTAATGAACTCAGCAACTTCGTTGAAGGTAACAGTATGTAATTTAGCAACCTTTGTACATTTTTATCATTTTATCTTAAGGTCATGTATCATTTTTAGTGTTTTTGTGCTGTTTTGATTTTTTCTTCATTGCTGTTTTGTCAGCTTTTTAATTTCTAAAAGAAAAAAAAGCTTTTGTGATTACTTTTTAGAAGTTGGTAAAGTATTTTTTAAGGCATTTATTAATCCGGTTGTTTTTTGCAAAACTGAGATAATTTGTTTATATTTACTTCTTCAAGTACTGTTTATCCTAGTTTTTTTCCTCTTCTGGAGGATTTCGCATGTCCCGGGGTCTCCTCGTTTTGTATTGCTGTTTTATTTCAATCTATTGTTACCCGTGGGAAGCTGGCAGTTCTTACCACTGTATCTTGAGCTTCACTGATTCTTTGCTCTGTGTTCCCTGTTTTACAACTGCTCTCATCTGTCTATCATGTTTATGTCACATTTCTCAAATTTGTAAATAGTTTGTTTTATTTTGTATTTGTATGGCAAGTTTTCCATTCTTTTATTTTATTTTATTTATTTATTTTTTTTCCGGTACCAGGGATCGAACTCAGGACCTTGCGCTTGCCAGGCAAGCGCTTATGCCACTGAGCTATACCCCCAGCCCCTTCATTCCTTTATTTTAGACCCTCTGGTTTCATTTATGCTGAGTATGCTCCCACTTTTGATTAAACATTTGTATTATGACTGACTTTTAATTTCCACCAGATAATTCTAACATCGATGTCATTTTGGTGTTAGAGATGGTTGTTGCTTTTTCCTTTCTCAATCTATTACAGATCTTTCTCATTCTTCTCCTTTCAACTTGATGGTTTTTGGTTGAAATGGTAGGTGTTTTCCGTACTTTAAGACACTGTATATTATTTAGATATTGCATTTAGCAAACTTGCTCTCATAGCATTTTGCTAGGTGAAAAAAGACCTCTTATCTGATTATTGCCAGAGGATAAAAGAAACTCGCATTTTCTACTTCATGTCCATGGACACTCCTGTGGGTGACAGATTCTTGTTATTGCTGGAAAAATATTTGGTTCAGGCTGCCCAGCAGGCTTCTGTGGTCACTGTCTTTACTGAGAGGGAGAAATAGAGTTTTCTTGTATCCTAGAAGTCTTCTTATGCTGAGTACTGATGAGCATCCTAATTTCAACGAGTATTCTACTGATAGATCCATGTCACCACACAAGAACAGACCCTTAGTGCTCCTGGAGAGGGAGTGGAGGTCCATGTTCCCAGTGGTCTTCAGGTGCATAGGAAAGTATTACTGGGTTTGTGGTGAGACTGGGTAGTTCCTGTGTTGTTTAGCTCATATAGAGTAACAAGTTTAAAAATTTTTGCTGTGCCAAGTTTCATTTCCCCCAATTTCTTGGCTAGAATGAATAAGATGTTGGGCAACTTGTATGTGATTATTCATATATTTATCTTGTTTTCTGACTACTGGTGCAGCATTTATCATTTGCTGACTCTCCCAGTGATTAATATCCAACATCAGCAAACTGGAAAACCAAACCTTGTTATTCTGTGTGTCTTAACATCCTAAGCTTCTCTCTCTGCTTCTAAGAATCTTCATGTTTCTTTTATAAGTGCTATCCAAGGCTTAGACTTGAATTTAGTGAGAGGAAGAACATTGTATTGAAATATAATTTTAAGCATAAATGTAAATTGTAATGAAGGTTTCCACCTTCTTGGAAGCAGAAGTTTCAAAGGTCCAACTTTTAATTAATTGTACCTTCATTTTCTCTAACAAATAATGCAATTTGCAAGTGAGTTCACTTGCCCTTGTCCAGTTAAGTCTGTTCTGGATTTTACTGTCACACAAAGGGCAAGCACGCAGCCCACAAAACTCTGCATACATCTTAGAAGATGGAACAACTGAAGACATTAATTCTGCTCTTTGCCTATGTCCTAAATTTAAACCTCATTAAAGTTAGTAAAAGTTTAACGAAAGTGCTCCTCTGTTCATAACAGATCTTCTAAAAGCAAATGAGAAGCATTTGGTCCAACAAATAACCATTTGACTTATTTCAAGTTTATCTTTTACTGTCAAGAGCTACAACCTTACAGCAAATTTCAGAAAGGTAAGAAAGCAAAGCATGATAACCCTACTCATCCATTCTCCACAGTCTCAGCCAGATATGGATGCATTTCACTCAGTTATGTCCACAGGATGGATCTCACCTGAGGAAGGTGACCCACGTTCACAAATCAGCAAAAGCTATCATTGCCTCTAAAATCCGATGTGTATATTTTCCAGATGTTACGACCCATGCTTTGCATTTTTAACATCTTATGTGTGTAGCTCAGATCACTGTGCATTTTTACTCAAAGTAGTACATTAAATGTCTGTGTAAACACTGTCCAACGTGGAGTCACCAGGTAAGCAGGAAGGCCGTATTCACCTGCCACCCAGTGAACTGAGTCTAGCCTCTTGCCACATAACTACGGCAGGTTGGATTTGTTTGGCTCGGGTGGCCTACCCCTCTCCGTCCTTAGAAGAGGCCTAAGTAAGTGATCATCCTGGGATGACTGCACAGCCCGGGGGATCCAGCTCAAGCTGGACCAAACGCTGTGCCACTCCCAGGAACCAGTCTCCGCAGCCTGCAATATGAGGATCCAGCGCTCCGGAGTCTCTGGCTCTGCGCGGAACCAGCCCGGCCTTTTGAGGCACCGGTGACATCACTCCCAGAGATGCTTCAATTCCCAGCCATCCATCCATCTCAGAGACCCACAGCCTTCAGTCTGTCAACAATCTATGAGCCCAGGAGGAGCTGTCCCTCAGCGAGGTGCTGAAACCCAGCGATGCGAGGCAGCAGCTGCGTCTCCTGCTGGATCTCATCCTCCGCAACAGGTGAGTGCAGGAGCTCGAGGGACCTGCGCCCCTGGGAGCTGCCCTGCGAGGTCTTCAGTAGGGGTCAAAGGCACAAGTTCAGCTCTCTGCATCGAAGGCCTTTGGAGGAAGTCTCGGGATTGCTTCCTCTGCGCAGGCGCAAAGGTGCATTGCTTTGCTTTGTTTCCTGACCAAATGCCACATGCTTTTCTACTGCACTAACGGTAGACAGCAAACAATCCATGGGGAACAGGGGGGACAAAGATGTGGAAAAGAACGCAAATACAAACAGGAAACTGTCCCCTGACATTGCCCTTACACTGCCGTTATCCAAAGAGTCACAAGGACTCTCAGTACAGGTATCTGAATTTAGAGTATAATGATTCGGAGAAACAGGTTGGTTCTGGGTAATGGAATAGATTGTATTTTAAAATCAAAATGTCCCTGGACCTCTAATGAAGTATTTCCATGATCTGGAGGAAGAGGACTGCTAAAGGAATGGATACATTGTCTTTTTAAAAAAGAAAACAAAATAACAACAAAAAAGATAAAAACGAAGCAACACAACAACCAGTAAAAACGATACAGAATTTCAAAACAAGGTGATAGGAAATTAACAATGGTTGTCACACTACATATTGTTATCTTCAGTGAAGTTGCTCAGATTGCCAAATGTAAGAATGCAAACGATGAAAGGGAATAAAAACATAAGTTAAAAAGTTAGAAACAATACAGAGTTTCACTAATCAACACGTTAGGAATTCAACAATGGTTGTTATATTTGCATATTGTTATCTTCAAATTAGTTGTTCAAATTACCCAAATTGAACTGCTGATGTCTATTGCTTTGTTTAAAGGAACAGTTAATGCTTACTTTTTTTAACCAATTTTACATGTTGACATCTGGTCACATTTTTTGTGTGTGTCCAAGGTAGCTCAGAAACACTTTAGGGAGGCTAATACTTTCTATTTGACTCCAGTTTTTTTAAAATTTTAAATAGAATATAAAAGGTAACTAAATAACAACAACATAGACATCTGACTCCAGTTTTAAAAGATATTGTTTTTATACTAAAGAAGATGAAAATTACAAGTGTGTAGCTATTGAGTTTTGATGGATTTATGTAACATAGAACATTGATAATATCTTCCAATTCCTGAACAATTCCTCATATGCCTCTTTTCAGACCTGGTCCTTTAAAAGTAAACACTTATTTTTATCACCATGGATTAAATTTGCCTCATCTATAAAAGTTTAAAATCGAAATCATGTAATCAATTGAAATCATATAATTTTGCAATTGAAATCATACAATCACTAATCACATTTATTAAGTGAAGTCCTCTCAATAAATAATTTAAAATACAAAGAAACAACCTGAAGCTAAAAAAATAAAATCTGAGAACATTTGAATCAGTGGTTAAAGTAGTGTTTCATTGTACAAAGAAACACAGCTTGCCTTTTTTATTTGTTTGTGGGGCATTTAGGTGGTTTTTCCTGTTTGTAAATTATATTCTACAATTAGATTATAAAAGATTAGTCAGGACAAAAGGGAACTACACACTGATGGAGGGAATGTCAACTTGTATAGCCATTATGGAAAACAATGTGGAAGTTCTTATAAAATGTAAAAATAAAATTACCAGATAATTAATATATTCTACTCTTGGATAGATAGATAGATAGATAGATAGATAGATAGATAAAATAAGTCTCTCAGAGTCATCTGCATTACAATGTCTTTCACAGCATGACTCATAAGAGTCAAGAAATGCAACAACCTATCTGTCCCTCAACTGACAAATGCATAAAGAGCATGGGGACATTTACATAATGGGATACTATTCACCCATAAAATGATGGAATTGTGTCATTGGCAACAATATGAATGGAAACAGAGATCATTACATGAAGCGAAATAAGCCAGGCAGAGAATGATAAATATCACATGGTCTCATTCATGTGTGGAATATAAAGCTGATCTCTAAGTTGGTGGCAATAGAAGGATTATCAGAAGCAGATGTAAGGGAGAGTGAGATGGGAGAGATTGATTAAAGAGTGCTAAGATATATTTTGATAGCAGAAGGAAGTTCTGGTGCTCTATCCCACACTGGGATTTCTACTGATAATGAACTGTGTACCGAAAAACCTAGAGGAAAAGATTTTAGATATTTTTATCATAAGTAAATGATAAATGTTTGACTAGATTGGCATGTTTAACCTGATTTAATCATTTAAATGTGCATATGTGTGCTGACATATGATGAGACTGAATAGTACACTTTTTATGTTTTTGTGTATCAGTTATGAAATTAATTTAATAAAAATGTAATAAAATAGAGCTTCTAAGAACACTTTTTATTTTAAAGAGAATAAATAACAATAAAAATGATACAGGACTTCAAAACAAGATCATAGGAAACTAACAATGGTTATTATATTGCATACTGTTATCTTCAGAATAGTTGCTCAGGGCTGGGGATATAGCTCAGTGGAATAAGTGCCTGCCTAGCAAGCGCAGGGCCCCGAGTTTGATCCCCAATACCGCCAAAAAAAAAAAAAAAATAGTTGCTCAGATTACCAGATATAGGCATGAAAGACTGACGAAACATATAAACACTAACCGTTCCTTTCAAAGAACTAATAGAAATTAGTAGCACCATCATCCTAGCTTTCACATATGTCCTTCCTGCATATCATTCCTTCTTTTTCCTTTCCCCGTCCTAGTTGTTCTTTCCTTTTGAGCAGTTTCTTTCCCTTTCAAATATCTATTGTGCCTTTTAGACCTTATTCAATCTTCCAGAACATTTCATGCCTTCATTGTCATTTGTTCTCAATTCCCCTGAGAATCATAAGACAGTTCTAGTCAGCTGTTCTCAATGCCAGTTTCTATTCTGGACAGCAGTAGAGGAAATATCTGGCTACCCCACATCTTTGACCTCCCTTGTATCTGTCTAAGTTTTGCAATTCTAGTTGGAACCTTGTATATTAATTGCATTCATTGTACTTTTTGCAAAACAAACTTGTTTTTCATTTTGATGAAGATCTTACATAATTATCGTGGTTTGCTATTCCATATAGATGACATTTATATATTTATTCCATATATATATGAAATCTTTTGAGTAACTAATGATCATGAAATACTCTGACTGTTTTTTTTTTTTTTGAAAATGCTGTTATTTTAATCATTCCATTTAGGAAAACTTTTCACCTTATATCCTCATGTTTTCTTTGATATCAGTTAGTGGTCATCTTTTCTGTTTATTTTATCATTTTCCAAGAGTATTCAATAAACTGTTCCACCATCTTAAACTAATATATCAATTAGATACTCCTCAGTGCCTGGCACATTTCAATCAACACAACTGTGTCCAGCTTGAATTTACAATGTGCAAGTGGCAAGCTTTTCATAGCATAGTACTCTCCTGTGTTGTGTTCCACACTCGCATTATCTGTTCATTCACTAATACACATTTTGGTTCATTCCATTCCTTGGCTATTGTGAACAATACTGCATGGGAATATAAATGTAAATATAAAAAGCCTTATAACAATGCCATAATTATTACATATGTACTTTAGGAAAATGCATACACTGTTAAGTACAGATTGGTATCTGTAAAACAATTAGAAGAACACCCAGGTCACGACAGACTGCCTTTTATCTTACCTCCTTCTTGTGTGTCTTTTAACTAGAATATGCATTGATGGGCTGTATCAAGAAGATTCATGCACAGGGCTGGTAGTTCAGCTAACCCAGTTTCTAAAGCTCTGGGATAAATATTAACATTGACATTGTAATGCCTGTTGCCAATGCAAGTACATAAGCAATTTAAATTTTATAGTAGCCATGGCAAATACTGAAAATTCCAATGAAATAAAATTTAAAATATTTTCTTAACCTAACATGAACAATATTATCATTTTAACATGTAACCAATATATAGTTGTTATGGTTTATGTCTGGATGTCCCCCCAAACCTCATGCAGTCTTTTTTTTGTGTGTGTGTGGTACTGGTGATCGAACTCAGGACCCTGCACTTGCTAGGCAAGCGCTTATTCCACTGAGCTATATCCCCAGCCCAAACATTTTGTTTGCTTTTTTTTTTTTTTTTTTTTTTTTTTTTTTTTTTTTTTTTTTTGGCAGTACTGGGGTTTGAACTCAGGACCCTGCGCTTGCTAGGCAGGCGTTTATTCCACTGAGCTATATCCCCAGCTCCGGTAAGGTAAGCTTTGCATAGGTGGTTGAATCTAAAGTTTGTGACTGGTGCATACTTCAGTGCTTGGATTATGGGTGTGAGTGCTACACCTGCCCTAGGGTGGGGAGCCTGCATACAGTATAAGGAACAGACAGAGCCTTCCTCTTCCCTTCATATATTGCTTTTGGTGTCTTCCCCTTCCATAAACAGTTGCCCCTCTGCCATGTCACTCTGCCTTAGGACCAGTCGATTATGGACTGAAACTACAAACTCTGAGCTAAATAAAACTTTTCTCCTTTAACCTTGGATGTTGTGTATTTTGTCTCAGCAACAAGAAAAGTAACTAAGACAATAGTATTAATATGATACAATATTTTATTTTTTTAATGAAAACAACATTACCTTCATTGGCCTCCAGTTTAAACATGAGGTAGTTGAAACTATATGAATAAACATTTTACAAATAATCCCAAAACAAAACACTTAATTGAGCACCTGTTTTATATTTTGTTATAATTGCCATTACCTCACTTCATTGTGATCTGAATTCATTGATCATTTCCGGTTGGAGACACTTTGTAGCAGAATAATATTATCCTTTGAGCATGACCTAACCCAGTTGTTTTTTTGACTTTGTTTTAGAATGGATTTCTTCTGCATCATCTGATACAAGGTACATGTACTCATCAAAACCAGTAACACAGTGCTCTATCTGCATATTCACCTGTACAGCCACACCTGAATGGGGATCTATTCTATAAGCGTGTTAGGGTGACGTTGATGCGCTGCACCATCACCTTCTTCACTTTCTGGCCCTGGCCCCTGTAGGCCATGGTAGAATCTAACAAAGAGCACGCCTGCTACCATGTTACTTCTTACGGCAACTCCAGTTTGATTCCTGGAACTGAAAAAAAAAGAAGAAAGAAGAAAGAGAAAGAAAAAGAAAGAAAGAAAGAAAGAAAGAAAGAAAGAAAGAAAGAAAGAAAGAAAGAAAGAAAAGATGAAAGAGAAAGAAAGAAAAAATAAATATTTTATTATATTTTTCATACTTTGTTTTTTCTGTCACTTAAAAAAAAGAACATATTTCATACTAAGTCTTTAAAACATGCTAAGTATTCTACGAAATGTGTCTCAATTTGAACTAGCCATATTTCAAGGGGTCAATTCCCACATGTAACTACTGGTCATCATTTTAGACAAAAATTTATATAAAATCTCTCATTTATATTTAAAGCACAATGTTCTTTAGAAGTTTGATCTCAGGTTGTATTATATTTCCTGTGCCTCTGATTAGTTCATTCAATTATTGTTCTCTCATCTTGACAGTATATGTAATAACATATTTGACATCCTTGTCTATTAGGTCAACTATGTATGTCATCTTTGCATTAGTAGATTGAATTTTTCTTAACACAAGTTCTATTTTCCCAGTTTTTTAATCCTTAATAGCTTTTACTGGATGACACAATTGTGAAATTAACCTTGTTAATTATATTGACATAATTAGTTTATACAAATGTCCTTGCATTATATTTTAGAATTCTGTGACATTATTTAGATAGATAATGATCTGCCAGTGTGTAGATTTTAAGGCCAGAAGAGTAGTTGGTCTGAAGATAGTGGTCCCAGTAACGACAGCAAGTTCCTTCTTTGTACACCACGGTGAGAGTTATGAGGTTTTCCACTCCGGCTAAGCAGAATGGGCATTATGGCCAATGCTGACCAGTGTTGCTGATGGTCCCCTCCTATCCTTTTCATTGGCTCGTTGACAATGAAATTTCTTAACAGGTTTAAGCTTACTGGGGCTCAGCCAAGCCCCAGCAGAGATTTCCCTGAAGATCCGAGACTCTCCCTGTGTGAAACTCACTCTGCTAGCTGTTCCCTCCAGGCAACTCCAGAAACCTCAGATTCCCCTAAATACCCAAGGCCCTTTCTGTGACAGCTCAGCAGGCTCTGGCTTCTTCCCCATATGCAGCATCTTACAATTTCCCTGCACACAGGGGCCAATGGCTGTGTTTTCTGATGTCCAGCCTCTTATGAACCACTATGCCATATATTTAATCTGTTTACTAGTAGTTTCACATGAGGGGCCAATCGAATTGTGATTAGGGACTTTGAGTAGAAGAATAAATGAAACCCTAAGTCTGGGCCATTTGCCTGCTTGCTTTTCCCACTGTAGAATGTTCTTTCTTCTTCATAAACTTGCAGTAGCCTTCAGATGCCCTAGGGCCCGTCCCTTGTGTCCTCGGGCCAATAAGAATTAGTTTCAGTCTGAGTCTACCTTGATGGCCTGGACATATGGTGATTTCTGCATTTTGCCAGAATCTTAAAACTGCATTTTCGAAAATAAATTGCTATAATTAGTAGGTTTAATTTTATGTAAGTTATTCTAGAAAACAGACACAGCACATTCATTCAAGTTATTCTTATTCTAAATGGAAAGGCAGTATATTTATTGACAATTGACATGAAGCAACTCCAGGGTTTTGAGGGTCGTTGCTTTTGATTGAGGCCCCAAAATGAGGAGAATCCTACTTTCTTATTTAAAGAGAGGCACAAATATGGACTGATTTGTTCCCAGAGAAACACTTTACTTCTAAATGTCTTACTATTGCCAGAGATATTTTTATCTTAGGCCAATAATTTGAAACATAATAGCCTTTGGAAATTGTACTTCGCATGTAGAGAAACATTGTCTGACAGTGCATTTGAAAGAAACAAAAAGAAAGCAATAGTCTGAACACTAATAGATAACTTGAAAATATTGAGAAAATTCTATCATAATTTAAGAAATGAGAATTTACAAATCTAGGCATCCAGCTCTTACCCCAGTGCTGCTAAGTTTGATTCTTATTACAGTGACTGGCATATTTACTCCTCAATACTCTGCTTTGCCTTTCCTTGAACATGAAATCTAGATGGTCTCCACCAAAGAGTAGGAGGTTGTACCATGCATGTTTCCTCTCTAGCTGCTTTCCACTCAGGTTAACAAAATAGGGATGATTTTAACGAAACTGCATATGTTCTCTAGTGTCATTATAATTTCTTTGATTTATAGGTATTTCAGTATCTTTGATTAGCTCTCTGGAGTGACATATACATCTGTAATAATGAAAGTTATTCACTATAACTTTTGCCCTTCTTTTCTAACTCTAGTGATAAAATTTAATAATTACAATTTCATCCCACTAAAACTAAATTTTCCAAACTGGACATTTAGAAACTTAAGCACATATGTATGAAAGACCATTTTATCAAAATATCAATATCTATAGAAATAATCATAATATTAAAAACAAAGGAAATAATATTCCTACAGTTGTGAGAGAATATTTGCTTTTGAATATGTTGTAATTTAGCTATTTTAGAAATCTTTTCATTTCCAAGCTGTGAAAATACTTATGAGGATTAAATTAAGCAAAGAAAAATAGCCATAATATATTTTATTCACTTGTGAATTTGTACAAGAGTAAAGACTAATTTAAAAACTAACATTTGTTAGCACAAAAATTAGAGCAGCCTTTTCTGTTAGTTTGGACTGAAAACTTCTCACTGAGGGTTTCTATGTGAAGTCTGTCGGAGGTGCTTCCTAAAGTTGTCCTTCTATTCATTAAGAATTCATCAGTGAAGCAAAATTGAAAACAGGTTCTTGAAAAATGGAAATCCAAGTATCCAACTTTTATCTTGTTAGTGTAATTATGTTCACTTTATGTACATGGCTAATTATCACTGTGGGCAAAAGTGGAAATAAATGTGGATCTGTATATGTCCCGCTTTGCCTGAAAATCATACTTTCACTGGCCTGAGCAGAAAGTCACCCTCTTTCATTCCACTTCTTTTTATCCCTCTCCTTTTCTCTCCTTTTTCTCCTCCTCTTCTCTCTCCAGGGCTCTTCCTCAAGTGTTCTTCCTGCCACATAGTTAATATGCAGCTCAGAGTCCTAACTAGACCGGTTTACAAGCTCTACGGCAGAGATAGAAGCAAGTTCATTTTCCTGCTAGTAAAACATCTCTGAACCCATCAGTGCCCCCGATGAGAAGAGGTTCTCTAAGTCAAAATTTCTTAACCTGTCATTGCAAATTAATTGCCATGTTTGCCCAACCCCTTTCATTTTACAGGTAATGTATAGCTGAGAATCTTGATTCCAAAACACATTAGATTATTCAGTACTTTCATGTTTCCTACACAGTAGGCCAAAAATCAGCACTGTTTCAAGTACATGTGTTAATTGAAATTACAGAAATTATAGTCATTATAAAATAATATCATAACTGCAGGGAACAGAGCTGTTAAGTATGAAATTGGATATGACTTTCCGTTCCTGCCCTGCTTCCTGCACCTTTCCACTAACAGCTGTACAAGTGCGTCATTACTGCACTTATTGGTGTCCCACAAAGTGGGCAGTACTGGGGCCTTCACTTAACTTTCTTTAGGTGTCTTGCAGTAAAGCTTAGTATTCAGCCTTCAGCACAACTGATGCACTTTTCTTTTTGAAATTAACAAGCCCCACAGAGAAAAAGACAGCTATTTGGTCTTCACCAGTTTTTCTCTTCTTCAATAGGTGACACAGACATAAAGCAAAATGCAATTTAATGACATGAACAACGTAGGCAACACAGAAGCTCTTTTAACATAGGCACAGATAACCGTGGTCAAAGGAAAGTACATGTCAGTTTCAGAAATGCAGCAGAGAATGCTAGCGCTTTCCAAAGAAGCACATTCTGGAGAATTATTAAAGTGTCATAAGACAGCCAGTAACTCACTTCCCAAGTGTCTAGGCACTAACTGGGAAAGTCATGAAGATTTCTTCAGTATTTATTGCTGGAAATAGTGCTGTCAGTTGCTCCAGATGGGTGGCACTTTCTTCTGTTGAGCCTGTGCTCTTTATGCTGTGATTTTAGTGTCTCCTTCAGTTTGTTGTATCATAGAAGATTTGGAGAGAGGGGCATCCCAAGGAAGAGCTGAGAGCACTGAGACAGCACCTTCACCTGACATGTGGCTGTCCATCAAAGCGCCTGCTTCAGTCTCTCCTGGGACTGTGCTCCTAAGCCATCACACCACATGTGTACTTCTGTTGTGTTTTAAGGAAATGCTGTCTGTTGGTGATATTCCAGGTTCCTTTCTTTTGTCCTTTAATCAAATATTAGTATCAAGCAAATACATCATAATTTTGGAACCAGTGCAAATTTAACTTCTGTGAGAGTCTCGGGAAGTTTGAGTTGCGTCTCTCAGCTTTCTGCACACATGCAGGCCGGTGCGCTCTTCGTGAGGCTCCAGGCACTGACTTCCTTACCGTGGGTGTTGCAGTCGTTCTCAACACTGGTGAGTGGAGAAAGAAAATGTGTCACTTACGCACAGTGGACATAAGAGTGTGTGTCTGATTTATTTCACTAACATTATGGTCTCAAGAAGCACCCTTTTCCTACAAGTGACTACATTTTACCTTCCCTTGTGGCAGAGTAGCATGTATGTACCGCTTTTTCTTTATCCACTTATGTGCTATGGACATAGACGACTTCTTGCAAGGTTTATCCCTCATCACTTCTGCTGACAGAACTTCATCACCAGGAAGCTTACCGGGCTGTTGCCATTGTGGTTCTGTTTTTTTCCTATCAAACACAATAATCATAGTTTTCAAACAAATTTTATATTATAAAACTGTCTCTGAGTTATGATTTGTGTGACAAAACACATCTAAAAACACACCTCCTGGCTATTTATGATTGCTCCTCCTAAGAAATGGTTAATTTTTCTCTACCACATCCTCTACATTCTACTTCTTTTTATATCATTCTCTCTCACACATGCATACTTAATGCACACACAGTCTTTCTTATTTAAACCACACTTTCAGTATTATTTCTCCCTTTGTTATTTTCCCCTTTGCAATAATCTGAACTTGAATCATCTTTCCTACTCTCCTGCAGTTCTCACTTGATATCTGAAATAGGGAATCACTTCAGTGTTTCTAAGTTTCCACCTGACTAGTTTTCATTCAGCATCAATTGCAGAGTCTAAGCCTCTGAATCACATGTTTGTAAGTATTTTATCTTCGATTGAATCACATATTTTAATGCAGGAAATAAAGTTCCTAATGCCAGGGATAGTGGTACATGCCTGTAATCCCAGCAATCGGAAGGCTGAGGTAGGAGAACTGCTTCCCCCATGGAAAACATCATGAGTTCAAGGCCAGCCTGAATGCATAGAAAGAGCCCTGTCTCAAAGGAAGAAAGTTCTTATCTGTATGTGTTCCAGGGAACTAGGCCTTACAAGCTTAGCTTTTTAGACTACAGTCCTCTAAAACAGATTCCTTTGTGTTCGTTCATATTTAGGTCCTAGCGTGATTTGTTTTGGGGGTTAATGCATACTTATCGTATATCTCAGTCACTTCCAACCCCTCTACCCTCCTGGCCCGCTGCCCCTCCTCTCTCGTCCCTCTCCCTGCTCTCTAGTTTCCTGTCCTCCCTCCTTTATTTCACTTATTTACATGTGGGCATTTCATGGTTCTCATGTAAGGTAACGCACCTGATGTTTAACTTCCTGAGTGTCCCACTTCGTGTAGCCTTATAGTCTCACAGGCCATACATTTTCCTTCAATGCACAATTCACTTTTCTCCAGGGCTGACTAATATCCCATTGTTCATATATCCATTTTCTTCTTCCATTTGTCTATTGATGTTAATTAAGATTTATAAACCAATGAGCCAAATGGGACAACTTAGTATGATACCAGCTTAAATGAAATTTTATCTTATTTCTCTAGGTAGATCATTTAAGCTAACTTTTAAGTAAAAACTTCCATGTAACCTTTGTAGTATTCTTAGTCTGATATTTTTAAATCATCTCTGATTTTATACTTTGAGACAACTGAAGTGAGCACATCAATCAATCAATCAATCAAATGTCTGTTTACCTCATGTATTGTGAAAGTTTCTTATTTTTTTGCATGGAAACTTGCCCAAATCCTACAGTTTAGATTAGGCATGGACAAGAGAGAAGTGTTGAATGGATTTTATTTTTTCATTTACTAGGACAGTGAGCCATAATTTAATTTATCCTAAACAAGGATGTTGGACAAATGTAAGAGTGAGGCTTTCAAATTAATTCTGTTGTATCCTGGAAGAGCTTCAGGATTGCACAGCCAACAGTGGCATTTTCTGCCAAGTGAAGGAGTTTAATTGCTCCTTTTTTTGGAATAAATAGTATGTACTTTAAAATATTGGTTTTGTTCCATACACATTGTAATTGAAATCACTACTGATGGCCTTTTACACTGAACATTCAGTGAGCTAGAATGAGACTAATGTGATGAGGCGTGCCCAGCTTGAAGGATGACACATTTGACCCCTACACAATGCAGGCTCTCTTTGAATGGGCAGAGTAGAGCGTCCTTAAATCAGCAAGACTTGTTCTACAGAAAGCTCTTACTCTACAAATTCTGATCCCAGTTTACATTTTATTTCCAACTCGAATGCTGAAACTATTATATAAACTTCAATTAACTAAAGACCAAATGATAATTCCTTCCCTGAGATCAGTACAAAATAGTAAAGATCCTTTTATGAAACAGAAAATGCCATTGTATTATCTTTAGTCCATCGATGGTTTTATATTGGTTTACAGTACTCCAAGGAGGAAGGAAGCTATCCCTTCCAATTACGGATCTAAAATCAATCAATCAATCAACTTAACTTAGAACTATGAAAAAGCAGTTTTGAAAGGCAGACTAGGTATGTGAGAAGTTTAGGAAAACCCTGGCTAGATCATCTCATAAGTGTATTATTTCTTAATTTGCTAGACCAAAAGGAAGCAATTCACTTTTTTATAACCTGCCAGTGTTATGAGTTCACAATTTATATACTTTCAAGCCTTTGACTTTCAATAAACTACACTATACAATACTTAAGATGTCAATTATAAATCATAGAACTGAAATAATTTAGGTGACCGTGAAAGAGGATGAAGACTCTTCCTTCTCCTTGTCCTTGCCAAGCTAAAAAAATTAATTTTAGCTTTCAAGATTGTTTTATGCACATGAATACTTATGTCTGTTGCAGAGGAAGTACCCTAAACTCTTGCCAAATCAATCTCCCCTTGACTTGACATAGATAATTATAATGATGTCATTTCCTGAATTATCATAAATCAATGTAGGTTTTAAAGGAAGCCTGAAGGCTAGTGAGCTCATCAAGGTAAAGACAGCAGCAATTACCAGCAAGGACATCCACGCCCATTCTCTCCTGTCTAATTCATGCTATTATCTTTAGTATGTTTTTTATTTCTTTATACTTCAAATTGCACCTAAATGTCCACCATATAAATTTAAAATAAATAACTTTCCTAATAAAGAACAAATATGATTGGTAGAAAGATATACAGATGATAGATGGATGGGTGGATGGATGTCTGGATGGATGGGTAGAGAGATAATTAGACAGATAGACAGGTCTGCTACAAAACTGTCTTTACAAATCTTAAAAGTCTGAAGAATACACATACTTATCACCACTTACTCATAGCTCTTGCTTCACCCCTGGCGTATGCACACGTGATCCTTGATTTAATATGGTATTGATGGAAAGAGGATAATACAAGTCAATATATTTATGGTGTAGAATCTGTGCACAAAGGCACTGAACATGGTTATACACTTTATTTTTGTCATACTTTCAACTCTCTTCTACGTACTTTTTTCACATTATGTCATTGTGAATATTCCCTGCTCTCTTTAAATATTTTTCTAGACTTCATTACCTCTCCAGTGCTATATGCATTGGTGGGAATGACAGAAATTTGAAATAATATTCATTCACTTGGATTTTCTAATACAAAACAAAAATAACATAGTGGGGAAGATAGAAATGTCTTAGAAAGAACTTATACTTGTTTACTCATCTCTGTTTTTCTTAGTGCTAAGTTAGGTTTGAATATCTAAATCCATTTTATATTGAGTAATCTTTTTATCAAATGTACACGTATGTATCCTCTTCAGTAAGTCTATCATGGCCATCCAGAGCTGTGCTAAGCTCATCAAATAGGGGGTTCTAGTGCAGTTTCGCACCAGAATCAACCCCTGGCCAAGCTGACAACTACACACAGTTCCTTAAATCACACTTACTTTGCAGAAGCAACAGCAAGTTCATAATCACGCCTAATATGATAAAACTGCTACAGTTTTTGTTATTTTTCCTCCGTTCCCAGTTATACATGGAACACAAAGGATTTGCATGATCACATCATGCATTAAATTATTAAAATTGTAGATATTCATTTATTGAAGAATTGATCAAGTACATGAAAGAATTTATGGAGATAGCCTTTAAATATATTACATCTATGAAATAATTTTAATTTCTGAATAGAGTACACCTAAAAGTGGTAGCAGTACCACTTTATATGCCAAACTGGAAAAAAATTTAAAAACTCATTAATGACCAATAAGTTAAAAGAGAATTCCTTTATATAGTCAAAATGGAATATAAAATGATTTAATTTTTGGAGTACAACTTTTAATGTGTTATTAAGTATCACATGTGAATACATTAACAGTTCTACTTTTTATAATTTATTTCAAACTGGAATAATATTTAATTTCTAACTGCATTTTGCAAAGTACATATCAGTTTTCAGACTAATCATTCAAACATATAATTTCTCATGATGCTCTATTGAAAGAATGTTCAATATGGAATGTCCTAGCTCTAATTTCACAATGTGTCTAAGCTAACTGACCACCTACTGATATTCATTACTTTTAGTGCTTCAGAATTCGGAGTTTCTCTAAAAATGATTGAGAATAAGGAAAACTGTGGCTGCACCTTCAATTTCTCTGAAGTAAAGATTTAAAATTTAACTCAATTCTGCTCATTTTTAATGATCTATCCTTATACTACCCTTTATCTACAAAGCACTGTGTGCTTCTACATTCTTTCACATTTCAGACTGAAAATTCAAACATCAGTGTCTCTACCAGTACCACTGGTCAGCAGTGAGAGAGCGAGATGAGGCTTTCATGGGTTCGGTATTTGTATGTGGTGGCGAGGGTGAGTGGACAGGGCTGGTGGATCTCTTCAACTTGTAATCAAGTTGAGCTGTGTTCAAATGCTGTTCATTCATTCAAATCAGTTAGTTAATCTCTTAATATCAAATGACAAAACTGTAATGATCAAGCTATTAAGAATAGTAAAGTAGAAATACAGATAGACATTTACAGATGGAGTGGGTTCCCTGTTTGTGTACTCTCCACCTACGTACCTGCCAGACAACAAATTACCACCTTATCTGTCTAGCTTACATTTGATGGGTTCCTCAGAAGAGAGGCATTCATTATAAAATACCACTGGTGTATATAAAAAAGAGTAATGCACCACGTGCGCCGTATTAAATGTTATAACATACGCACTCATTTTTATAGGATCTGTTATATTACTAGCAAAAGAAAAATGTACAAATATGTAGTGTGTATGTTAATGTAATTCATGAGTACACTTAGCTTCCTAGATCATGGTAGTATATGATAGTGAACTACTTAGGAACAGACTCCAAAGTTGCTACCCTCTTTGTCATACATTAATCCTACATCATAGATAGTATAGGATAATTGGAGGAAAGAAAGAGGGTTACATAATACATCATCAAAATCCTAACCGTGTTTATCTAGGGACTCCCTGGAACAGAGTCATGGAGTATGTGGGTGTTATACGGACTTGTTTTTGTACAGCATTCTAATCAAATGATTAATTAGGTAATTGTCCTCTCAGTCACAAAAAGTGGTTACCCTAAGACCTGAAGAATGGCTGTGCCACTTTGTTAGTATCTGTAGATCTGTGGTGAAGATTACTGCAGAAGGCTACGTCTATTTGTACCTGTTACTGAAGAAGTTAACTATCAGTAAATTGTTTTCTAGGAGTACTGAAAAGAAAGATTTGGCCTCAAAAAAACTTAAACAGAACAGTAAAGCTAAGTAATTGCTCCAATAAAATTAAAATAGGGAGATTTTTTTGTGTGTATATAGACACCAAAAAGCTAAGTAATAGCATTTACCAAAGTCTTATTTCTTATCACAAAACTGTTTTTCTCACTCTCATTTGTTTTCTCATATATCTTGATTTACAAGAGAAAGGACATTAGATGGGTAGAAAATAGTTGTCTAAAACACTGGCATATTTAAGAAAAAGTATAAAAAGCAACCTCACTCAGTTCACTTCAAATGACAGAGTGCTAAAAAAGAGATCAGAAATTACCGTAATTACCTAAAAATCCTGATGGAGACCACTCTAAATTATGAAGCTATCTGCTGAAGATGGAATGCTCCTCTACTATGATCTCCATAGGAAGGACTGTGTCTCATGAGAATGTCATGTGGCTATGTCGTAAATGAAGGTAAACCAAGCCTAGCTTTCCTTCAGTGCATTTGCAGGGTGGGTGCGGCCATAGACAAAGGAGAAACATCTGAATTCCTGCAAAACTTTCCCATCTTACATTAAAGTACCTGTTTTTGATAGAGAATTTATAGGATTTCTGTAAAGTTATTAGCAAGGATACTTAGATGCTCATGCTGCCTCTACTAACAGACTTTTTTAAAAATTTAGGTAATTATGATAATTCATGATCTCTACTTTTAGCACTTTGCCACTTAAAGTAAACTAAATGAGGTTGCTTTTTATATTTTTTCTTAAATATGCCAGTGTTTTAGACAATTATCTCCTACCCGTCTAACGTCTTTTCTCTTATAAATCAAGATAGATGACAAAACAAATGAGAGTGAGAAAAACAGGAAGAAACAACTGGGATGAGGGAAAGGAAAAAAAGAAAGAAAGGAGGGCGAGAAAAAATATGGGTGTATAGAAGGGTATCCGGGATAACTGTACTGCTGATGAAAGGAACATTTAATGCCTAAAGTCTTTTATACTCTGACCGATTTTGCAGGCTTATATCTGGTCATCGGAGCAACTGATTCGAAGAGAACAATGTGCAAAATAACAACCACTGGTGGATTCTTACCATCCTGTCTAATGAAACAGTATCTTTCTAATGGCTCATTTGGTTTTACTTTTTATTTTCTTTAATGGTTTCATCACTTTTGCATTTTACCTCTAGCAATCTGAGCAACTTTGTTGAAGATAACAATACATAGTATAACAACCACTGTTAATTCCTATCATTTTGTTGTGAAATCCTGTATCATTTTTATTGTTTGGCTTTATTTTCTGTCTATGTTGTTGATATTTTGCTATTGTTCTCTTTTTATTATTCTCTTTAAAATAAAAAAGACTTCATATTTGAATTGATACCAATGAGTCATATTTAAAATAATTTTTAAAAGATGACTTAAAATGTCCCGAGTACAAGTTTCTTCCTTTATATAGAGTTATAAAACCTTTTCCTAAATCTGACTATCAGCATGTGACTCTTTATCCATTACTACTACAGAGAAAATCATTAGGAAAATTCAAAACTTTTTAAAGTTGTACATTAACATTGATCCTTAGGATAACTAATGTCATACAGTACACAACTCTGCAAAGTTAGAAAGATATGAGATGAATGACCACCCAATTGTCACAGTAACTTTTCAGATTTCCTTTTTGTGAATTGGTCACCGTTTCTCTGACTTCCTTTGTTTTAAATTCACTATGTACCATAGTCTCTTTTTGTTTCTGCTACTTTGTAATTAAATTCCCCAAAAGCTCTCTCTTGAAACCTGCACAGTCCATAGCAAAATGCTACAAAGAATTTACATAATTGGAAACTACGTAAACTGATGTTTTCTTTTCTTGCTTAGTTTTACTTTCTTTTGTTTTTCAATGAAGAACAAAACAAGTTTGAGAAAAACACAATGCATAGAAATTGTACCGGGCAAAGTGAACGGTTAGTCACAAAATGTAATGTGTTCTGAAAAAACAGGCCTGATATACAGTTACAAAATCTAAAAGTAAAAAATCATTACACAGGGAAGAACCAAAGAGACTAGTTTGACAAATCTGAAGTGCAGTGACATGGAACATTTCATAATTAACTTTCCCAGTGTGTAAACAAAATGACAGCACTAAATCCACCCTTGGAAATTTCAGTCAAACTTCAAAGCATAGATGACCTATACACTTCACCTGCCAGTACCACAGTTATGATGACACATTTTTCTTATTTATTTTCAGTGCTGATTGAATCAAAGGAGTCTCACATGCTAGGCAAGAACTCTACCACTGAATTACACACCTAGATCAAGTATTACTTTTTAATTTTAAAATCCCATTGCATAATTTTTTTATTACATTATATTAACATCTAAAATTTTTAATGTAAACTTTTTCCAGGTTTTTTCATTATTTTATGTTAAGGTAGTGTCTTGCTTACTTTCTTCATTGTGGGAAAGAAACGCCTGATTCTACAAGTTAAAGAAGGAAAGACTGATTTTAGCTCTTGTTTCAGTCCGTAGTTGGCTGGCTCCTGGGCTGGAAGTCACAGCACAGTGCAAAGGAAGGACCTGGTTACAGAATAGAGGAAGCAGCGTGCTAAGGGCGGAGCCAAGAAGAGAGACGCACCTCTTGGGAGCAAACCCCTCCTCCTAACCGGAAGTAATTTCTAAACTTCCATGATCCAGTCACCTTCCAATCTCGTGAGACTTTGGGGGAAACACGTTTCACAGAGCACACAGTACTTCCTTTTTGGCTTCCGACAGGAAATGTTTGCCCAGGCTGATTTAATCATTAAACAGTGTGCCTGTGCAAGTGTGCATGGCGGTGTGTAAAAGTAGGTGAGTTTGCGTGCATATGGCTGTGTTCCCATTTTAAATGTAAAAAAAAAAAAAAATTGCTTTGAGAATAACCATGCAACTGAAGGAAAACTTCAGCTGCAAAACCTATCATTTGCTTCTAGGGTGTGGTGGTGCGCATCCGGTATCCCAGCAATCGGGGCTAAAGCAGGAGGATCACTATGAGTTTGAGGCCAGAGTGGGCTACATAGTGAGTTCAAGACCAACCTGATACCCTCTCTCAAAACACAAAGAAACACACACACACACACAAACTAAAAAGAACTGTCATTTGTTGTATTTTGGCCAATTTACTTGATATGTTTTGAAAAGCTTAAATTGAAAAAGGGAATATTTAGACATCTACTACTAATAATTAGCAATAAAATAATCAAATATGAGAAAAGGGCTTCATTCAATGTATAAACTCAGTAAATGCCTTTATGATCTTTACTACCACAGTGAGCCTTATGGAAAATAAAATTAAACACATAGTTTTTCATAATAAAATTTGAAAGTTTGTGTTCTTTTATGTATATCTTTTAAATTTAATCTCTAAACCTTAAAAATTTATTAAAAAGAACAACTCTCCAGTAAAAAATCTTCAGTTAGGGCTGTGGTATTAGGCTAAAGCCTTTTGGCAAATGTCAAGGTATATTATGAGCAAGAGTCATCCCTGTGAAATACGGAAATGTTTAAGAACAGGAATCATTCTTCACAAGTCTTCTTGTTTAAAGGCTGTCTTCTTTCTTTTCGTTCCTTCAATTTTGGAAGTTTATTGGCCATTCAGTGAACAATGTTTCAGAACACTGGCTGGACTCTAGGACACATTTTCTATATACTTCTAATCTTTACCTGTTGAATATAAAAAAATTACTTTCCCTTTTGCGTTATTTAAGCAGATTTTTCCATGAGAAGCTTGTTTCTCTAGGAAAGAAAATGAATAAAACAGCCACAGTCACGCGTGTCCTCCACCTCTCTGGGGAGCGGAGGAACCGGAGAGTGTGCTGCTCCTCACGCGAGAAAGGCTCCTGCAGGCTACGGGGGGGCCGATTTCTCTCCAGGCGCACCGGCTCTGGAGTGCGCAGAAGTTTGATGTTTGCTTTTCTTTGTAAATATGATGCTGCAGGGACTTTAGCTGCTTTGTCTAGTCTCAACTGCCAGTGGGGAGAACATGAAAAGAGATTTGCAACTGCAGAAAACTGAAGTCATTTGCCTGGCAAAGTTTTATTTTCTGCTAGGCTAATTTCCTTCCCTAGCGTTTGTGTGTGCACTGCATGGTATAAAATGTTTTCTGTAATATGTACATCTCAAATTAAATGAGATTTTTTGAGCTATATTTTTATGCTATTCACATCTTTGGACGAAGAGAAGAGAAAGTAGGAACATGAATAAGAATATGATTTGTTCAGTGGACTGTAATATTTTCTTTCTTATATGAAAGAATTTGCAGCAAAATAACTTATAATGTGTATTCCTAAAGGTAAATGATGTGAAACTGTTTTCTGCAAGAATGTTATATTCCATACTTTGCATGTCTTTCTTTATGAATTTGTCATTTATTAATATTTTTATTAAGAAAGTACTTTCAATAGTAGTTATTTAGCTTCAATTTCTCTTGCACTTAAACTCTTTAAAAATACAATTGGAACCCTGATGTTTTCACTAATCTACCAAAATAAATTTTGGTTTGTTAGCCTAAAATGTTTAATTCCTTAAATGATCACATTGATTTTATTAATGCTTGGAGAAATATATACAAAATGTATACATCTCACCCTTAGGTATTCAATTCTTTAAGACATGCATAGTTTGATTTATAATCTGAAATGATGCCAAAGGACTAATATTTAACTCACAGGAGGCTTCTATTTGTTCAGAAAAAACAGCAAAAATAGCCAGTCTGAAGGAAAAGGCTTTGCTTGTAGGCAGGTACAGGACACATCTTAGGCATCCTAGTTAACTATATTTTGTTACAGATCAATGTAATTTATCTGCCAATAAAAGGGACCTAATTTGTAAATTTTAAAACAATAATAATTTTCCACAAAAGAAATTGAGAGTCCCATTTGGATACCTGAATATGACCTTTAGCATCCTACTCAGGGCCAATTCTGACATTTTAACGGAACTAAATACAAACTGGAGTTCATTAAGGACAACGAAGGCATTTTGAAATACCCTTTTGAGAAATAGATGAAGAAACTAAATATGTCTAACATGGAAGATAAAGAACAGAGGAAACATGTTTATTACCTTTGTTTCCCATACTTGATAAGACAGAATAGAGGTGTACTGTATTTTCACTGTGGTCTAAGTTTGTACTAAGATTCTTCAGCAGGATGGGGAATGAGCTAATGCTCAAAGAAGTAAGAGATTATGTGGAACCCAGAGATGAAAGTGAAGGATTTGAGAGGTACTGAGTTCACCACCATATCTAATATTAAATCATCTTTTCAAATATATGGTCATTTAAGGTTCTTTCACATTTGTAATGCATATAAATTACAAACTTCTTCACCAAAATAATAATTCAAAAATAATTTTTATGCACTTATTTTTTCCTATTCATGTTTCATACTTACAGTATTTCTGTCCAATATTATAAAGGCAAGCAAGGCACTAACAGTAAGTGAAAAGCATTCAAGTTGAATGGCAATCTGATTAGATTTTGATTGTTAAAAATGGAAGTCCTCAGGTTTTCACAATACTCTATTATCTTGTGATACATTGAAGGATAAAAATGGTTGATAGAGAGCATAGGCTTTCACAAGGTGAATCCACTGCCCATTGTGCAGAACTGAAGGGGATAAAGTCGCAGCATATATTGGTGAAGATTCTTTATTCTTAAATCGTATTCATAGGAATTCACATTCCAGATTTCTCTTCTGTAATTGTACATGCTTCAGCAATTTACCTCAGCACTATTAGGCTATATTTTTGTTCATCTGCAAAACTGAACCAGTGAAGTACATAAGTCGGAGTGATTTTAAAACAAGACCATAAGTCTAAAGATGTTGGCTCTTTGTAATGATCAATATTATTAATATAGGATTGTTATGCATGAAATATGTTTACCTTTACAATGGTGATTTCTCAACTTTAATGATATAAATATACCATGTATATTAGAACAAAGTTTGTGTAGACAACCATCAATATTTTTGAATGATAGGAAATATAGAAAAGAGGAAATTTATATTTTTCTGATAATCAACATGGATTTTTTTTCAAAAATGGCATCTAGATATCTGTCAAATCTTATCTTCTTGATTGCCCTTTGAGTTCATTCTTCTAGTTGGTTGTCCCTCAAACTAATGTTTACTTCAGTTCTTAATCAGCGGTGAGCAATGTTCTTTCAAGTTGAAAAATAGAGTATTATTCTGCTATAAAGAAAGGTAAACTTGAGGTTTAAAAGAATGCAGTTAGAGACCATACTCATAAGTGAAATAAATCAGACTCACGTGTGCAAATATCGCATCGTCTGTCTAGTGTAAGAAGCAGGGAGAGTAAATAAGATCCAAAGGGTATAATAGATACTGTGAAAGGGATAGACATGGCTCAAAGGGAAAGAACCACTGGGATGGGGCAAAGGAAAAAAGAAGGATAAAACATATATTTATACACAAGCTAGCCAAGATAATTATACTACTAATTTCTATTAGCACATTGAAAGGAACAGTTATTGCTTATATGGTTTGATCAACTTTGCATGCCTGTATCTTGTAATCTTAGCAACTACTTTGAAGATAACAACATGCAAAATAAGAGCAAATGTTAATTTCTTATCATCTTGTTTTGAAATTCTGTGTCATTTTATAGATTTTCTCTCTTTAAAATAAAAAAATAAATTGCAATGTAAATAGCAACAGCTAAGCTGACAATTGAATATGAAATAATTATTGTAAAGGTAAGTGACTGAGTAAGTAAAATAACAATACTCTTCTTGTGTGAATTTTGATCTTCACTCTAACTGCTTATGAGCACGATATAAGCTTGGAATGATCTGCATGTCTGATGAAAAATAACACCATCTGTTTAAAATATTTTGTCTGCTCCTAATTAAACAACCATGTTTAACTTAATAAATTTTGAATCAACATTTCAGGAGGCATTCTGGAGTGTTTAAGGCACTCACACTGCTGTCACTGGCACCAGCCAATAAGCTTGTATCACGGATAGAATAAAAAGGAGAAGGAGGAAAGCGCACTGCCTCCTGCCGGCCATGCCAGGGACTGTTTCTCCTCCACCATGTTGCCCTGTCTTGACTACCGATTGAACCCTCTACAAAATGTGAGGTGTTGACGTCTCCCTAAAATAAGGAGAAACTGTAAAATAAACCTTTCCTCCTTTAACTTGTGGGTGTTGGTTATTTTGTCCCAGGAATGAGAAAGTAACTAAGACAATCTGGGGCAAGTGTGGCTCCCTGGAAGCATCATTTGGAATGAGCCACTCTCATCCCACCTCCTCTCCTCTCACTCCCATAGGCTTAGCACCATCCCTCTCCTATGCACCTCCCTTCTGCCATTTCTACTTTGCAGCTAGCCCGTAACAGGCTGAGCCTATGAGCGAAAGCAAACCTTTCTTCGTTTATGAGGTAGGTGTCTGTTGTCCCAGCTACGGGAAACTGACTGAGTCAAAGCACGCACGAGTGTAGGAGAAAGTAACATTTAATGTTTTGAGAATTATTAAAGTGTAAAAATGGGCTGTGCAGACAAGTAACAAAAATTATTACAGCTAGAGGTCCTGGACACACAAGGGTAGCTGAAAAATCTTGATTAGATTCTACAGCTAGTAAATGACACATTATTTTTGCAATCCACTTACATGGAACTAAATGGTTATTTTAAAAGATGAGAAAAAATAATGGAAAAGTGATAAAAGGAAAATTTCCTTCTATATTTCATTAGTTTTACCACTGAGGAAAAAATTCAATGACAGGACATAGTTTTACTTATGATTTTGTCATTTGGGTGGCATGCGTAGGGGTCGATGTTGTTTAGTGAAATTTTAAATGAGCTTATTAGCTATGTTTTTCTATTCTCTAAGACCACATTTTTGTTCTGCATTCATATTTTTATATTTTTAAACTTATTAATAGAAAAGTTAAATGTGAAATTATACAGCTGATTTATAGCTAGATTCATGAGAACTTGTTTTTATTTCTGAATATAATTGGACAACTGCTTTTTGCTCTTGCCCAAATGAAAACTGCTGAATTTATATATTGTAAAGATCAACATTTCCCTGACACCCTCTTGTTGAGTATTGTGAAATGGCATAAAATTTTATAATTTTGCATATTTCCTTTAAATTATGACCAAATATAATATTCAGACAGGGTTGGAAGGCATGGTCATAATCATCTTTCCTTTGCCTGTTTTTGTAGCAGATGTTTCTAGAAGTGCTTGGAAATTTTATTAAAAAATAGCATTCTTTTCATGCTGAGTTATAAGCAGGTGATTAAATCCTTCACATTTCAACCTCCTCTGAAATTCTTATAAGTGTAGAGTATGATAAAATAAAAAACCAAAAATATAAGCCCAGGATTCTTTAATCTGGAAAATGAAGAGAAGAAAGTTTACAAATATCCCTTTAAAGGACTGAAGAAAAAGATCTGAGTGAAATTAATGCCACACAAAGTAAGGGTTGCTGTTTATTGAGAACCTTCCCATGCTTTCAAACGAAGGGAAAGCATTAATGAGAAGCTTCTGCAGTGTCAGCCACTGGGAAGGTGAGGGGTAAGACGGACAAGGGACAAGGCACAGGTCCTCCCTTGAAGACAGCTGACTAATGAAGGACTCAGGCCAGAATGAGATGTGCTGAAACATACTGCAGTACTAGCGATGAGTCTGTTACTTCTGTAACTTTATGAGAGTGATGGTTTCTCATCAGTAATGGTACAGAAAGGGGGGGGAGGTTGCCGTGTTTAATTTTAAAAACTGTAGGTCACCTACTAAAATTGCATTTCCAATAAATAATTTTTTGAAATATTGTATGCATTCATGAATTGCATGAGACATTGTATATATATTAAATGTATTCATTATCTACTTGAAACTCAGGTCAATCCTGTATTTTATCTGAAAACGCAAAACCAGAATGGCTTCCCAGACATAAATGCATCCACTGAAATATGAGAAACCAGAGAGAAGAAAGGTCAGATAGGGAATTAAGATACCAAGGCAGCATATTTTTGGAGAGATGGATAAGGTTCACACCTATACCGTTTTGGGGGAGGCATGTTGTTCTGACCTTCACCATCCAAAAGCAAGAATTTCAATTGGGATAAAATTCAGTTTATGTTGTAGAAAAGTCACTGTCTACATGAAGAAAACACAGGGAGTGCTGACAAACTACTCTCTGCTCATGGTGGTGTCAACTCTAGGTATACATTAGAATCATCAAGTTAGAGTGGATTTTAAAACATCTGAAGAGAAAATAAAAACAATACACTTAAAGACTATTCAGAGCTAGGAGAAGGAAATATGTTATCAGGTTATAGTCTGTGGAGCGTCACCAGCATTGGGCACTCAGAAGTGTCAGGACAACAAAGTCCTAAGACGGTTATTAAATTTAACAAATATTATATTAGAGAGTGAAAGAGTATCCTTATATATGACATCACAAAGGCACTAGTTTGAGTAATGTGCTTTGAGAAAGTTCAGAAGAATTCCTTGCTTGTCCATAGAACCCTCTGTAGACTACCTTTTGGTATAATAGTTTGCCCTGACATACACTGTGTGGTGTTAAAATAGACAAAATTCTCAATGGTTTATTGAAAAATTAAAAATCAGAATGAAAATCAAATGAAATCAAATGAAAAATCAAAAATTACCTTTGCATATGAAGATATGCAAAGAGAATGAAATTATAAATGTTGGGAACATGAAAGATGTGAGGCAACTACATAAAAATTTGTAGTTATAATACTGAAAATCTTAAATATCACTGAGTATATGGAAGAATATGAAATTATAGAATCAATTATAGGGAGAGAATAAATAAATCTGTATGAATAGTGTAAGTAGACTTTTTCAAAAATTTTTCATGAACAGATGATTCTTCCATATTTAAATGCTTTCAAAGAATTAATAATTATCATGTATTATGAAATTATCTTGATTGTAAAATTGAATAGAATATGAAAAATTCATTCTTCTCATAAGCCAATTCATTAAAAATTCACAACCATATTATGAATAAAAATTGAAAGTTTTAAGTAGAATATTAATAAATTTAATTTACATAGTAAAGTAAAAAGTACCAAATATTATTCCAAATACTGGAAAATATTCCCTTTAAATACCTTGTAATGATATTATCACAATGAGAAAAAACAGACTTCAATTATCGATGTTGAAAAGACATTTGATAAAGTTTAGAATTTCTATCGATATGAAGACATGCTAGGAAGGTTGGAGCATCTGATACTTGATTAATTTATGTCAAGGTCATACTAAAATCAGCGAGAGTAGGAGATCTGAGAAATACATACCCATGGACTCTGAGTAAGTAGCTCTTAAGAAATCTTGTGCACAGTTGACAGAATATTCAAATCTAAAATTTTAATTCTATGTGCTTTTACTTCTTTATTTTTTGCCTTTTTGAGGCAGGGTCTTCCTATGTAACTCAGGCTGGCCTTGAGCTCACTTTGTAGCTCAGTTCTCTGACAACTATCCTCCGTCGTCAGTCTCCCAAGTGCTGTGATTATAGGAATGTGCCACCATGCCTGGTTCTACATACTCTTTTTTTTTTTTTTTTAATTTATCACTTTTTTTTTTTTTGGCAGTACTGGGGATCGAACTCAGGACCCCGCGCTTGCTAGGCAGACGCTTATTCCACTGAGCTATATCCCCAGCCCCCTACATACTCTTAACATAACTGAGAAACATTAATATTGTGCATGTTTATGTGTAATTTTCTGAAACTAAAGATTATTAAACATTGTATTTTTAAAAAATATATAAAATATGTACAATAAAGACTAAAATTCAACACTAACAGCAATTAAAATGGGCTTAAGTAAATGGAAAGTCATTTTATGTTCATGGAGAAAACCCTAGTGTCTTTAAGATGACAACAATTGGTTTTCAAAATAATTCACAGCCTGAGCACATAAAATGTAAAAGTCAGACGTGGAAATAACTACACTAGAAAACAAAATTTTGATGAACCGTAGAGAATTCTTTTTAGTATGTCTGTGGAGAAAGTATTGACCCAGTTGAAAGGAAAGTGACTCATGAAATTTCACCAAACTGTTCATTAAATGTTTGAACACAAAGATAGCCTATAATGTCAAATATTAAACTTGCAATGAACATTCAATTTTGAACATACATGGGTCTTTTGAAATATAAGGGAAAGAAAGTAATTACTTAAACATAAATTAATTATATATGAGCTCATCAGAAATTGATGAGGTGAGAAAAAATAAAGTTTCTCCAGTACTCAGGTGAGAGAACACATAATGGAGTGAAGAGAATCCACCTTTTCATGAAGCATTCAAGTCATGCATTGGGCTCTTACTTTTTCACTGTGACTGATTTGTATACTTAAATACATCTCTTCAAATCATTAACATATTTGAAATAGTAATTCTTTGTAATGCCTGGTTTGTATAAAACAACAGAGATGCTGTCTAAAGCAACTGTACATTTGTGTTGTGTAGGCCTACAAAAAGCCAAATACCCACTCAGAATGAATGGTTGTGGAAGGGATATGCATAGTTCTTTCCTCTTTCTTTGTTAGTATCCTATAAAAGAGCATATTTTGAGCTAAATAGGAGTGCTCACTCAGGAGCTTTCTCAGAAGTTTAAATTCAGAACAAGTTTTGGAAAAGCAAACCTTAAAAGCAATACATTAAGGACATTTGTTGGTATTTCCATAGTAAAATAACTGTACTTATAATGCCAGGTTAATCAGAATACATGCAAGGACTTCCGGGAAGATGGTGACTAGGTAAGCGGCAGAGAAAGATCCTCCTGGAGGATCACCACCCAGACACTGGAATATAGCAACATGAGAAAGACAGGGAGGAGAGAAATGTGTACCCTGAACCCAGAAAGGATCTGAAATGAGAATTGAAGCCCTCAGGAAGACTAAACAAGACCTCTTCTGGAGGAAAGCCTTGGAAGGCCTCCATGGCTCAGTCAGAGGAAGAGGAGGCAGAGAAGGAGGGAGTCACCATTCTGAACACACCCTCAGCCTGATCCTTCATTTTGGCATTCACAGCTTCAGCTTTGGAGACCCATGCTCATGGCAGCTTCTCAACTCGGCCAGAGTTCCGAGAGCTGGTCCAGCACCAGAGAGGAGAAAGCACCACCAGGAAAAGAGGCAATGGTGGTCAGGAGGTGTTGTCAAATCTAGTGTGAGGATGAGAAGTTACAACAGCCACTAAAACAGAATCCTCACCCTGCAGCAACCTTTCTAATCAGCACCTGGAGGCAAGGTGGAGTCAAAGCAACCAGTACACAGCCCACCACACCCAGATCTACACCTGCCCCGAAGCTGTGGCCTCCTGCATCTCGACTGTGTGAGCAACTAGCAGCAGAGAGCAGCAGAGAGCATCAGCAGCTACCCCAGGGCCACAGCAATTCCCAGGGATACAGCCAAAGAACAAACGGGAACTGGAGCACAACAATAAGAGAGAGCTGCAGATGGAAGTGGATCACACGGCCCCACATCCTTCTCATTCCAACACCAAGCAGGAAGCATGAGCTGAGTTCCCAGGCTTCAGCTTCCACCCTGAACTCCCTCTGTGAGCACCTTGAGTTTTGGTGGCCCAAGCACTCAACATGTGTCCCTGATAGCAATAGACTGAGTCTACGGGCTTCAGGACTCACCCTAAACTACTAATGAGCACCAAGAGGGTCTCCATGCTGCTTGCATATATGAACCTTTATGAACCCATAGCAACAAATTACATGAAAAGCAGCAGTCCTGGAGTATGAGAGACAACAAAGAAAATCCTTCATTTCTCTTCTAGAACTAATAACTAAACTTAGTACACACCCTGGACTACCATAGTGAGCATGGGTGGGGGAGACCTCATGCCCTTGTAAGTGTGCCCAATGCCCAACTGCAAGGGTTGGTGAATGGCAACATTGGAGATCGGGAGGTGGGAGCAGGCAAAGACCTGGAACTAGGGTGCAGACCCGGTTCTCTTGCTGGGTGGGGACAGCCTCCAAGGAGTCATAGGCGGCCTTCAGGGAGACACCAGCGGCCTATGAGGGGACCCTGGGGGAGCTTGATGGGAGCTCAGTAGCCTTAGGGGAGAGGGTGCTCCCTCCAGGCTACATGAGAACCCTGAAGACCTAGACGGGGCCTCTGGCAGTGCAGCGACTGGGCAGAGCCAGATGGTCCACTGGGGGCGACCCGTTGGACTCCACCAGGCTCCTGGCAGAGCCTTGTTGGGGCGGAGCCCAGCAGTCTGCTTGGGTCACCCTGTGGACTCGACTGGACCTCTGGATGCCATATATCGAGGAAAAGCCTGGTGGTTCACTGGGTAACCCCGCCAACTCAACTGGACCCCTGACGGCCTTGAGGGCTTATCAATGGGGGCTTGACCATAGTGAATCTGCTTCCCTGCCTATCTACTGTCTTTGAGCAAGGGTGCTTTTCCACCTCCTGCCATAGCAATTTGTATACACCCATATTTGTTACAGCATAATTTGAAGCAGCCATGTCTCTTCCCAGTGTGAGAGTCCGAAGGGGTAAATAAGGCCAAAAATACAGTTATTATCAGAGGGAAGATGACTGATTGGGTGGTAGAACAATGGAGATGAGGGTGGAGAAAATTGATTAATTGAACGAGCCATCATCTGTATAACTGAGTAACAAATGTGAAGATAACAGTACATAATACAGCATCCAGTGCTAATTTCCCACTATAGTCTCTATAATTAGGTATTTCCTGTATTGTTTTTGTGTTATTCTGGTTTACATGTCTCTATTCTTTTTTCTTTACAATAAAAAAAATCAGCATACATGCAAAATGGATTACAATTACAAATAATAAGACACCTGAAGATACATGATTATATATACCTTAACATGAAGTCATTTAGTGTTATATGGTTTCATTTATCAAGTGCAACATAGGAAGTAGAAAAATAAGGAAAGGAAAACAGAGAAAAAGAATAGAAAGGTGCTGTCTACCACACTGCATAGCGATAACTACTGTGGGTTGATGTTCTGAGCTCTGTGATCGACATGGTAATATGTCCTCTACTTCTCTGTTCTTACTTGACACTGTTCCTTACTGACATCAACGTGTTTTTGAGTTCATTGGTACAACTTAGGTGCACATGATGAGCCAGTCATTGCAGGGAACTTGCAAGAACATGATGTATCTTGATTCCTCCTCTGTATTTCCCTGTTCCCATCCCCTCTTCTTAAATCCTCTTCCCCTCTCTGTTTACAAAGCCAGTTTTCTTTTAATCCTTTTCTCAGTATTACTCAGCTATAAAGAAAGATAAAATTGAGATGTTTATACCTAAATGGATACCCCCAGACAATAACAAGTGAGATAAATTGCACATAGATGTATAAATATCCTATTATCTCTCTGGTGTGAAAAACTGAAAATGCAAATAAGAACATAGATTTATGATGGATACTGTGAAATAGGAAGAAACTAAAAGGAAAAGAAAAATAGGGGAGGGGAAGGAGAAGGAAGGAAAGAAAGAAAAAAATGGTATCACTACTGAGAGACTTCTTTTACAAAGTTGGTTTTTCCATTTTGAGCTGAAGTTGTGATTGAATACAATACCTTCTTCAGGAGAGTTAGGCTGATGTAGTGACCAGCAATTGAAGTCATCATACAAAAATAAACCAATTACATCAGTGGTTAAAAGTAATGACTTCATTCTTACCACATGAAGAAAAATCTGAAAGTAAGTATTTCAGGGATTGGGTGATGGCAACTTTGTGATATCCGGAGTGGTATTTGTTTATGTAAGCTGCCCCTGATATTTAAGCTCCATGTTCTCTTGTCAGTTGTCTTATAGCTTGACAGAGACAGTCTAAATTATAAGATCATATCTAGTGTATTCATATATAAAAATTCTCAGAAATTTTCTATATTAGAGATTATGGTAAAAGATCTGAAGCAAGAGGCATATGTTTCTCCTCATAGGTATGTTTGTACAACCATTGTAAATTCCTGTCATTTTGTTTTGAGGTCATATATCACTTTTGTTGTTTTGATTTTGTCTTCATTGTTCTTTAGTCAGTTTTTTAAATGTTTAAAATTTAAAAATTGCAAAGAAAAGATTAGATAAATCCATAATACAATAAATATTTGTAATTTAATAAGTAAAACATTTTTGAAGACTGATGCCATATTTTAAATGGAAACATTTTATATACTTAGCTGTCACTACTTTTGTGATACAGTAAATTGATGAAAGATGCTCCTAATGAAGTAAAACAATAAAAACAAATTAGAATTAACTAGTTCATTATGAAAATCAAATTAGACACTTAGAGAGACCATGAAAGAAGAAAATGATAGATATACTTTTAACAATTTTCTATTTATTAAGACTTAAACTGCTGGTTTCAGATGTATAGTTGTATTTAAATGCAACTTACACGAACTTATGCACAGGTTTTGAAGAGTTTTCTCTATATTTAGACTTATTAAAACAGTCAACTTTATAAAATGTATGTTTTACTGTACATTTTATTATATTCTTGTTTGGGTTGAAGACAATAGTGCTTATATCTTTTCTATTTCCTTGAAAACTTCTAGATCAGACAATTAGAGGCAACATAGCCATATGCCTATTTCCTGTAAACTTATGAAAGTTTATTTTACTTTCCCATCAAATGTCATATCAAATAAATTGGTTGAGACCTTATTTGTGATGAATGCACTCTATTTAATGCAACGAGACAGACTTAATTTGAGTACCCAGCATCGTGTCAGCTAAATCTCCTTGCTTGACTTAATTAGAAAGAGTTTAATGTTAATTATATAGCATCTACGGTTTTGGAGTCTCACAGAAGAAAATATACATAATTTTTTTTAACATGGAGAAAAACATCCAGTAAAAAAAAAAGTTTGTGTGATTTTTTTCAGGGTGTGAAAATGTGTTGAACAGCTAATGAATTATTCAAGAAGCACATATCATTGGGAAAAGTACAGATTTTAATGAACCTCTCTAATTTAACTTTCATACTGAATTATACTATTTTATTTTCAGTTGTTTTTATTGAATAATGTTCAGTAGAAAAATTATTCAATTTGCTTTATCTTACAAATAAGGAAATTAAATTCATGTTTTGATCAAGTCATAATTTTTGCTCTAGATCACTTGCATTAATAATGTTTTCAGAATTAATTAATTAACTGTTGTATATAAAAGTAAGCAACTATTAATGGAAATCTGAGGGTTTTTTTATGCCTTTTCTCATAGCTATGTGTCAAATGGTTTCTTGGTTTCTCCCACTGGTGAGACGAAATATCTGACACTCAAAATTAAGGAAGGAAAGGCTGATTTAGCTCACAGGCTGTGGAGGTTTCGCTCTATAATCAGCTGCCACCAAGGCAGGTGGCACAGTACAGAGGCAATAGTCCAAGGTGGCAGCAGACAGCAAAAGCAACAAGGGCAAAAGGAGAAAATAAGTCTCTTTTCCTCTGTTACTTTGTAAGCAGGCTACTCCACCCCTGGGGAGGGTGTAGCATTGGCACCATCTCTGGGCCCTCCTCTTGCACAGGATGAGGAGGTTTACAAAATGAGGACCCTGAGCCCTGCTGAATCACTTCGTTAAACTTCTAAACTTCTGTAGTTGACAAAATGTATCAACTATTCTAATCCATCCCTTATCAACTTGAGAACCAGACACGTTTCTTTAAATCAGTCTCCAGGTACAAAGGCATATTTATTCTTAACGTTTCACAACTTGAACATTATAATACAGGTTTAATAATCCTTAAGAACCAGTATTAAGTCTATCAGCACTATATTAGATCAGAGCCATATCATTCTGCCCCTGCCCCACCAAGACTCATGCATAACCCTTTATGCAAAAGGTATTTAGTCCATCTGCAAGAGTGGCCACAGTTCCAACAGCCTTAGTATTGCTGGAAAATTCAAGTCCCCAGTGTCCTCCAGGATGTCAGGCAAACTGTTAGCTGCAAGCCCCTGTACAAATGAAAAGTCAAACATTTCCAACATTCAGTATCAAAAGATAAACATTTTCATTCCAAAAGGTACAAACGGGAATACAAAGCACTGGGAACAACGCAAGTCCAAAATCCAGCAGGGCAAAAATTAAGTCCTATAGTTCCATGTCCAGCATCTGAAGAAATCTGTGTCAAGTTGTGAACTCAAAATGACTTGAGTGACTCCACCCCTATAGTACTTCTGTGGCTGTAGCTCCTACAGCTTCTCTCTTGTGTTGGTTTTGGTCTCTTCTTGCAAGTTCCCTTAGATAATCCACATTTCCTGCTTTTTCTGGGGTCTCCACTATACCTTTGGCTTCTCCCTCACAGCTTCACATATTGTTCTTTGAGGGGTCCACTGCCTGGCCTCCCAGGCCTTCTGAAATGAGGGTAGAAGACTTCTTAACCCCACCACTCTTGCATTGTGCATGCACCTAAAACCAGCACCACATGGATGATGTCAAGGTCTGCTGCCAGCTGGAACAGTAGCCAAGCTTTCCTCTCTCTTGACTGTCAGGGTCAAGTGCCGAAGTCACTGGGCACTCTGAATCCAATGCTGAGGATCAAATTTTCTATTCTACCGCCATTCTGGAGCATGGTGCTCTGTAGCTCTCTTTTCAGAGCAAAGTCTTCCACTTTTGCAGTTTTGAAGCTACAGAGTGTGGAGATTTACTGCTTGTTGTGATGCCCTCAGGCCATCTTTCCTACTCTCCTGTTCATTCTGAGCAGTTTGGATCTCCGCTCTGTCTTTTTAGTCCACAAATTTACTGAATCTTCCTATCTGGCCAAACTCTATAAACATTTTAAATCATACTGCTGGGCTCTTTGTTCTCGAGTCTCAATGTAGATCTGGCTAAAAGTTCATGACAGCAGCCATGCCATTCAATTGCTTTGCAATTCCTTCTGCCAGATTAGTCCACCACCCTTAGTATGCAGCAAAGTTTCTGAACACAAGCAAAATGCAGACAAACTTTCTGCCAAGCCATAACATACATCATTTGGAGTCCAGCAGCCAATATGGTCTTTCTAGCAGGAACCTGTCATGCCTGATCTTTACTAGTTTTCTGGTTTTCTGAGCTCTGATCAGAATCTCCTATCTGGAATAGCCCAAGGCGTTGCAACTCTACGCTTTGAGAAACTCTTCCAGATTTTCAAACTCTTCACACAAACCATTCCAAACTCCTCCCACGTACCATTCCCAAAGGCTATTGAATGATGTGGTTATGTATAGTTGTCTTGGTTACCTTTCTCTCGTTGCTGAGACAAAATACCCAAAGCCCAAAATGAAGAAAGGAAAGGTTTACTTAGCTTACAGTTTGTGGAGGTTTCAGTACATACTTAGCTGGTTCTCAGGCAGAGTGGCACATGGCAGAGGGCAAAACATTCATAGAGGCAGAACACAGCAAAAACAACCAGCAAAAGGGAGGAATGGCTGCCAGAAGCCTCTTTCCTTCCCTTACCTTGTAAACAGCCCACCCCCACCCAGGGGGCATGCAGCTCTCACACAGTCTCCATGCCCTCCTCTTCTACAGGTTCAGGATGAATACAAATAAGCACCCCAGCTCCCTTCTGAGTCACATAGTTAACCTTTTAAACTTCCCAAATTAATATAATAAACAACATCCCAGAAGGGTAAGTGCATGTCCTTTTTACTCCAAGATTTACAACTGCTGAATTACTTAGCCAAACCTCTAGACTCCCCAGGTTGACACAATATATCAACCATAACAAGAGTCGCAGCAAGGACCCCACTTCTCCAGTAGCAAGTTCTATCTTGGTTATTTTACTCTCACTGTTGAGACAAAATATTCAACACCAGAAATCAAGGAAGTAAAAATTTATGTAGCACACAGTTTGTGAAGGCTTTGGTCTATAATCAGCAGGCTCCAAAGCAGGGTGACATAGCACCGCGTCAACACTTCATGGCTGCAGCAGACAGCAAAAGCTGCAAGATCAAAGCAGCAAGAACAAGCTTCTTTTCCTCCCTTATATTATAAGCAGGCTACCCCCACCCCCCAGAGCAGGTGTAGCACTCACACCATGTCCACGCCCTCCTCTTGCACAGGATGAGGATGCTTACAAGGTAAGGACCCTGGCTGTCTGCCAGCTCTCTTTTTTAAACTTCTAAACTTCTCAGGTTAGCGTGATATACCCACCATTACAAACGGCTATCCAGAGGCCAATTTCAAATATGTGTCAACATGGAGGCTATTTTAGTGTGCTTCATTCAGGTTACCTGGTTCACCCTGACCCCAGTTACAAAAACTGTTTCTTCTTAAAAGCTCTGCCTGACATGTTTTTCAGAACAAAAAGCATCTTGTATTCTTTTGATTGGCAAGGTGGCATTAGGACACGCTCTCAAGAACAATGTCAGAGGCAGGGTGTTATTTTCTCTATTTTCTTGATGAAGAGCCACACTGAGGAGCAGCAGTTAATGGGCCCACACTCTGCGGCTGGCTTGGTGAAGGCACAGAGTCACATGCCGTAAGTCCTGGCTCCGGAACACACAGCAGTGGCACATTCTGGGCGGTTGAAGCCATTGCTTTGCTCTTGCTTTATTTTACTTGGAGGAAGTAGATTGGTTTTATCTTAACACTTGCCAGTAATTTTCATAATATTCCTCAGGAAACTTACTTACCAAATTTTAAACTACTGGTCGTCACAGTTTCATTATATTCAATTTTAGAGGTTTGAATAGTTCTTTAGATGATTTCTCCAAGAATAGTGGAGGATGGCACTCCACACAGTTTTCATTTATTTTAATTTTTTGTTTTGTACCAGGAATTGAACTCAGGACCTTGTGCTTTTCAGGCAGAAGCTTGTGCCACTGAGCTATATCCCCAGCACAGTTTTAAAGTGTGACTTTTCCCCCCTCATTTTAATACTGGAATTGTTCCATAAAATAGGAAAAATGAGACATTGAATAGAAATAAACTAAGCTCTTGGGAGATATGACTGACTATATTACAAACTTTTAGTTTTAAAATTTTCAAGATGTGGAACTATATGGCTCAAATTCTTTTGTACATTTCTATCAGTGTCATGTTTTGGGGGGAGATTTTGCAAGGGAGAACACTATAACACAAGACACATATTTTAGAAGATTATTTATAATAGTCACCCTAAGAGTCATATACAAGAGGGTGCACAAAATCTGTCCACACAGTATAAACCAGAAATCCAGCTAAGGGCCTAGATCCTGCAATAATGTCCTACATAAGTACAGCTGAAGACCTACAGCCCCTAACATACCTCCTATGAATCCAACTGGAAGCCCAGAGCCCAAAACAATATCTCATGCAGGCCTGTTTCACAGATCCGCACTGGGAAGGTTCAAAGGTCAGTGGTGGAATCTAGAAAGTCTGTGCCAGCAGGATGAGGGATCTGAGATAGCGGGCTGAGGGATATGTACTGGAGTGAGGAAGTCATGCTCAGAATGACCAGAGCTCCCTCAAAAGGTACCACAGCCATCTTCAGCAACTGTGAGGTCCCGAGGTCTTCCAATGATCCAGGTGGCTGAGCTGCCATCAGGAAAGCCAATGCAGCAAGCTTCTCCTGGAGACCAGTAGCACACCATCTTCCCCTCCAGAGCCAGAAAGTGATGCTCAAAGTGAGGACCAGAGCTCTCCCAAAATGAACCAAAGCTATTCCCTGTGCCAAGGGAGGTCCTGAGCTCTTTGGGGGATGAAATAAACCAAGTTCATCAGGAAAGCCAGCATGACAAGCTCCTTTAAGGAAACCAACAACTCCTTATAGCTTCTACCAGCTCCCAAGAGTGTCTCTCTTCTCCCAACAGCCTCACTATTTCTTTTCCAGTTCTGCCTCTTAATGCCACTGGCAACAATACCTATGTGGGCCTCCCTCACCCAGCAGCACACCTACTCAGTTCAGCTGGGAGTTATAAGTTGACCACCAGTTATCAATCCACTACAATCAGTTTGAATTTAGGTAGATTAAAAATTTGTTTGGCTTAATCTTAAAACATTATTTAGTTTCAAATAAACAACAGGAGAACCAAAATGCCAGTTACTTTGTGGTTTTCATTAAATATTTTCAAATGGTATCAAAAACATTATTTATGATTAGCACTGTGCCTCATAGGAAATTCATAAATATTTATATCTCATATAGTTGAAAAATATCTATATCTCATACAGTTTCAAGAGAATGGTATCTCTTATAGTTCTAGCTGAAATGTGTGTTTTTGACTCATGTTGCAGGTAATTTATGAAATCAGGGGTATGAATTTAAGTCTTTCCTCAGTTGATGAATTTAAGTCTTTCCAGGATTCTGATCACAACCCAAATTGGTTGTGAACCAAATCAAATTTAATGGCTAGGCTCAATGTTGACCTCATGGGGAAGTTGGATTCAGTTCTCCTCCAATTTGGTTTGTGATCAGAATTCTGGAAAGAGTTAAATTCGTGAACTGAGGTTCCACTGTACTGGCTTTGACTTGGAATAGTAAGGTACACAAACTCTTTTCTCATTTATGTGTCAAATTGTACTAACGTAAGGAGCATCTACTGATACAATCATTGTGAATACGCAGAAACTCATAGAGTTGGGGAAATCCTTCCCACAGTTTCCTAGTTGGCATGGTATGAAGAAGTGAGGACTTCCAAGAAGAATGAGTATGTGCAGCCTGTCCTCCAACTTGACCACGTGGTAAAGGGCAACAACGGCTTCAGTGTGCATAGTGGAACCATCTCTGGGCATCTCTGCACCTCCCCATGCTGCATGGCCAGCTTTCCTTTATAATTACTAGAATAAAACATAACCAGATTCCTTCAAAGACATCTGCTTTGTCTACACTGTTTATTCTGAGAAGCATATGTGTATCACTGTGTTATTTGGAGGTCAAAACAAGCACACAATCAAAAAAACCCTGCATGTTCTTAGTTAATTACTAGGAAACAGCCTACTGGTCTCCTTTCCTCTCCCCACTCTGTTTAAGGGTTCAGCTTCTTTGCAGCAGTGGCCTGGATTCATATTAGAACACTTACACTGAGCGACAACACATCATATTGGTGGAGGCCCAGACACTGGAACCAAATTGCTTTGTTTAAAACTTCAGGTTTATTTATTAACATAAGATGCTGGCATATCATTTAATCACTCCATGTTTCAATTTTTCAACCCTTGGATGGGGTGAATGATTTTATACACCTGATACACACAATATCATGTAGTATTTGTAGAAAATGTAGAAGAAATTTCACATAGAAAGCTCTGTATTTTGCTGAGGCAAGGAATTTTGTCTAGGATATCTCAAACTCATTCATTCATAAATATAATGAAATTCCATTCCTTTGCTGATATACTGTTATGAGTGTGTGAGCCCTAATTCATGTTACTTTAGTGACAATAAAACAAAACCTATTTGTCATCACCAAGTTTTGGCTTGTAGAATCCTAAATGATTTTATGCGTGGAAGGATCTTATCCAATAATTTTCCTATAGGATTCAGCTCCAGTGTCCAGACAAAACCTGATGTGCAAAGGTGAAAAACTTAATATAGGCTACAAATCTCCTCCAAGCACCTGAACTTTGCTGGTAGAGCATAAAATTGGAAACTAAAAAGATAGACACCATGAAATACTTTTTGAAACATCTTATTTGCAACTTAATATATAGAAGAGCAAATAACAGACTCTGTGGCACTTTATGTTCAATCCCTCTTATGCCCTAAAATACAAATTTTAACTTCATCTTCCTGTCTTCTGTCTATCTCAGCTGAGGGCCAACGAACTATGGTATAGGCACTGAAGACAGAATTAAATCCCTGTCATCAGTTTCGCGGACCTCTTGTGGATTTCAGATAGTGTACAGATCAATAAAATCTGCCTCAATATGCCTCTACCTCCAACTACACTCCAGTTCATCTTCCCACGTTGATCTTTGTGTCTCCTACCAAAATGTGATGTGTGTCTTACACTTCCTCAGGTACTTGCAAAGTGCTTTTTTATAATTGCTAAGAGTAGTGCTAGAATTGACATAAATTTGTTATTCTTAACCTGGAAAGAAAACCACCAATCTCTTCCCATTCTGCAATTACACCTTCAATACATTATACTCAATGCCGCTAAGGGTGAATAAGAATCTTAGTTTCTCTTAATCAAGTGGGAAGCCCTGAAAGGTATAAGTGCACTGTAGTAGTGGCTTTCTCAACATTGTTGAGATGCCTTCACTGAAATTACTCAACCAAACTACTCCACTACTAGTAAATTGTGTGCTTCAGGTTTTTAGCTCTTTGACCAATAGTGGGTTGTAGGAGGAGAATCATTAGCCCTTAGCTCGTTTGTACATATTATGTACCTCAGACTTTTTTTCATTTCATGAAAAATAAAACAAAGTTTCATTAACAAAAGTTAGAGAATGAGAATAGTTAAACACCGTGTACTATGTTCAAATGAATTGGCCTATTTTATGGCTTATATCTAGATATTCCCGCAAAGCTTCGTGATGTCATAAGCAGGTTTTTTGGAGGGGACTGGCTCTAGAACAAGTGAATGTGAGTTTAGGGCATGATATCTGGACTAAGGCTGTGTGATAGCTAAAGCAGTACCCTGACTGATATAGCCTAGCTCTGGGGCTGGGTGATGGGACACACCTTGGGTGTGGTTGGCATCCGCCACTGGGTTTGTGGCCTGAGTTGAATAAAAGGAAATAAAGAGAGGCTGCCTGTGTCCCGTCTGCCCTGTCATGGCTGTTTCTCCGCTGTGATGCCCTCTGCCATGCCACCTGCCTGTAGCCAGCGGACTATGGATTGAAACGTCTACAAACTGTGAGAATAAATAAACCTTTCCCCTTTAACGCGTGTGTGTCAGACATTTTATCTCAGCAGTGAGAAAAGTAACTAAGACAGTGTGCAAGACATAAACCAAGAGGATTCTTACAAAAAAGAAACTGAGAATAACAGAAAACTGTCTTTCAATGGTACAAGATAAACTGGTAATATAAATGAAACAAATGCAGTTGTATCAAATTCAAAGCTCCTGACAGCAAAGGGAACAACCAATAGAGTGAAGAGAGAATCTACAGAATGAGGAATAAGAAATTGCCTGTGATTCCATTGACAGAGAGCTAACAACAGGAATGTGTCACCAACTGAAAAAATTAGACCCCTCCAAATAAATGACCTAATCAAAATGGACAACCAAAATTAATAGACACGGGGCTGGGGATATAGCTCAGTGGAATAAGCGCCTGCCTAGAAAGCGCAGGGTCCTGAGTTCGATCCCCAGTACCGCCAAAAAAACAAAACAAAACAAAAAAACAAAAACAAAAGCAAAAACAAAATTAATAGACACGTTGCAGAAGAAGTTGTAATGATCAATAAATACATGAAAAATTACAAGTAGATATGTGAAAATATACTCATCATTGCTGTCCATCAGAGGAATGTAAAAAATGTTTAGATTGCTATGGCATATGCAGGAAACTGATCTGGAGACCTGGAGAAATGAAAAGAGCAGGATGAAGCGGTAGAGACACAGATTATTTTTAACCTCCTCTTAGTGTGACAAATAGTTACAGGTCTGGAGAACAAGGGCAACAACTGCTGTGGAACTTGTACGTCAGTTGGGCAGGCATTCGGATACCCAAGCCATACAAAGACGTATATGAACATAGTCATTCAGTAAAATACCACCAACTGACACCTTCCGAAGTATGGTAAGATTTACAACTTAGGAAGCAGGAGAAGAAATTCCCCCTATGTAGGAATCTCCTCCCATGACTATGGCACAAGAATATGGCCCAGTCTCATATGAGTGGTATACTATAGAGATTTTGGCAGAGTCTTCAGTTCCTCAAGTTATGTCTTCGCAAGCGAATGTTTCAATTTCCATCAAAATTTCCAAGGAACTGTGATTGCAATAAAGCATTCCCTTTGGGATAGATTATTTTCCTTTTGAATGAAAGAAACTCCAGACCTTGTGTGTGTGTGTGGGGGGTCTGTCAAAATAATTGACAAAGTTTATGGAAATTAGGTTTTTTAAAGCATTTTTTCACAGTTGTTATCACCTAAAATATTCTTAGGGAAAGAATTCCTACTCAAATAATTTTCCAAACACTACATCTTGTGTCCTTATCTTGGAAGTTCACCCTGAATTTAGGCAAAGTTATGTATCTGAGAATATTCTTAATAAAGACATATAAAATTAATGAACTAAATGATCCTGCAACATATTGGAGCACATGACTCTCTTCGTTTGTCTTTCCCTGTTTGAAGTTTTAGTAACATTGATGCTTGCTTAACATTCCTGTGTTGCACTGAATTTATTTTGATTTTATGAAACTTTTGAAAATTAGGGTCTGTTCTTGTTTGTTTATGCTGGATTTCCTATAAAACACTTTAATATAACATTATTATTTTCCTAGAAATTAAGTGCTGTTGGAAATAAGCTTGATTTTTGAACTTCTAGTTTTCTATAGTTTAGAAATATACAACTTTAATAAGATTATATCTCACTGTGGATGTGCATAATTTCTGCTTTTCTTTGTATTTGTCAAATGTTGAGATCTTCTACTACTCTTTTTCAAATTACCCTAGATATTTACATTCTTGGATGTTCTTTTCTTGTACTTATCAAGAATACCTACTGCTCTGCTCTTGTGGGTTATAAAGGGATTTTTACTACTATTCTTTAATCTTATTTCTCAAAGTAAAAAAAAATGTATCACTTAGTTGTGTCCCCCTATGTAGTCTGAATAATGAATCACTGATGGAGAAGCCATTCCTTCTGAATGTCTTTCTGTTGCTGTTACTGCTTTTGAGACTGGGGCACCATATGTAGCTCAGGCTGGCCTTGAGCTTGCTTTGTAGCCCAGGCTGACCTCAAATTTGCAGAGATCCTCCTGCCTCAGTCTCCCAAACAGAGGAGTTATAGGTGTATACCGCCACACCTGGCCTAAATGACTAATCACTTAACTTCATGCCTTGCAACACTGCAGGGCAGCTACAGTGAGTGTTCTTCCTGATAAAATAAAGAAAATTGTTTAAAAGGATGGGTACCGCCAAGGAAGTTCTTTTTTTCTCCCTGCCTGTCCTAGTACCATCATTCACACTTCAGAACTGGGGCTTACTTGTGAATCAACAGTCAGCGTCGTGTCTGAATCAAACACTTTTATTCTTTGCTTCTTCATTCATTATTTTAAATCTCTGCATCATCTATACCAAGAGACTTTTAAAGCTGTAATTTCTGTATTTCATAGGAGAGCATGCTGTTTCCCCCACTCTTTTCTATTAGCCTGCTTCTTTTGCATTGAGAAAGAGAAAAGCCTAGCTTCTTGCAAGGAGCAGAAAAAGGACTGTTGAAAATGACTTTGTAAGGGAAATAGGAAAATGCTTTGGAGAGCATACTAAATAGACAAATAAATGCAAGGGGAAAAGAATTACTAAGGAGAATTCTGACCCTTTGATTTTCATATGGACATGTTTTTCTTCTATGTTTTTCCTGTTCACAAAAGAGAATAAGACTTTGACAATTTATTCTGAAATAACCTTCCTAAAATGAAAGAGTAGATGTTTTTAAAACTTGTAAGAGGAATTTTTGAGGGCTGCAAAAAGTGCCAGCAAACAAGTGAAGGATGTAATGAAATGAAAAGGAAGAGAGGGTCAGCACGGAATATCAGAATGTTGTTTCTCTTGTTATAGAGAATTTTAAGTTCTCTTTCATTCGTTTTTGTTTTTTTTTTTTAAATCAGGAATCTTCTGGCTGCCAATTAGAACATGAAAGGAGAAAACAACTTTATTCCAGTGGCAATGAGAAGAAAGAAGAGAAAAAACAAAATTAAACACCATGCCCTTCTGAGTGGATAGAGAAGAGGACTCAAGGACCCAAACTGCACTGAATGACAGTAAGAAATAAACACTGCGGAGAGGAGGGGAAAGGAAACACCACCTCCTCACGGTGTCCCAGCCAGGTGTAGATCAAGGCCACCATGCCAGCCCTGGGGATGCCGACATCTGGGGGAAGGAGTAGAGATTGGAGAAATCCAAACTCCACTAAGAATTTACCACTCTCCCCTTCCTGACCCCATGTGTAACTCTGAAAGCACCAGTGGAGAATGCCCTAGGCTTTGGAGATGTCAACTGGCATTAATTATTCTCCAAATGATTAAATCCCAAGCATGTATGAAGTTGACTTCTGGGATGGTGGAAACGTATTTGAAACCGGGCTACCCTTCCAACTCAAGTACATGTAGCCGCAAAGGATAACAGAACTGAGAGGTAGTCAGGAAAGGCTCAAAAAATAGGCTGACACTGGAGACACCCATCAGCTTTTATGAAAGTTCCTAAGCAAATCACTGCTGAAAAAAAAAGTATTTACAAAGTATTCTTGAAAAGTTAGTTTCGATGTAGAAAATTGTTAACTCACTTGTATCACACACAAAACTGGTTGGGGTGGATCATAGCCACTGGCTAAAAGGAATCCTGGTGTCACAGGAGACTGACGCTCACACATCGACACCCACTGTGGTTCTCACGCTTGCAATCCCCAGGAATATGGCCCTGCCTTCGGGGACAGGCACGCGGAGCTTAACCCACGTGGACCCACACTCAAGAGTCACTCCCGTAGATTCGGTATTTTACAAAACAAACTATAATCAAAACAATAAAAAAGTGAAGAGAGAAGAAAGGAAGGAATAAAGAAGGAGGAGAGAGAAGGAGCAAATAAAGAAGCGGAAGGACACCCCTTGGGCTGTTCAGTGGCGAGAGCGATCACAGGTAAGATTTAGTTCATGCTTTAGTATAAGATACACCAGCTCCTGAAAAACGTCAGAACCTGAGCTCACATTCTCATTTCCAGATAGAAAAAATAACTTGAAAAACAATCCACAATTAGTCTCCAAAAGTTCATTGCTGTGCAGGGCTCTTAATATGATTAAACCTCACCAGGTAGGGAAAAGCGTCAGACGAGGTAAGCAGCTTACACATAGCAATTGGCCATCCAGCTAATGGGAATCACTGCACAAGTTTGAAATCATTTACAGCTATTTTAAAGAATTTAGAAAAAGTGAAAGAATATTTTAAAATAAAAATCATAACTTCAAGTAAAGCACCAAATATGAATACTCATATTAAGATTACAGTGGTACTTCAGTTCACGAACATTTTCATTTGCTGACAGTTTCATTCACAAACAGAAGCATTTGGCAGGATTTTTGTTTGTAAGCTCTACACTGAGTGATGAGCATGACTGCAGCCATCTTTTGCAGGATTGTGGAACGCATTAAGTTCATGAACTGAGGTAGCACTGTATTCAATATATGCACCATTTACCTCAGTAAAATTAACTGCTATCTCTTTATTTATCTCTAAATAACTTTCCTGCAGCTTCAAATGATTGATGTAAAGGAACCCAGAAAAATACAGTAAAAGCGGGCATTGTTTTGAAAGTCATTCATGTGCTCATTTTTAAGATTCCTTGTTCTTCAGAATTGGGAAAGATCAGTCACTAACCCCTGAGCCAGTCAAGTCACATGAGCTGGTGTTGAAGTTAAAATTCACTGTTCATATTCTGCTCTCTACACAAAATTATCAACTTCTTTCTGCTCTGCCTTGTTTCTGAAGCTAACATGCCTGTAAAGGTCTTTGGAAAGTTTCCTTCTGAATGTTAAATAGGATATTAATTTATCTTATAGCTTGTGCTTAAGTAATTTACTTTATCATAAATAAATTAACAAAAATTATATCCTTTCTACACTTGGGAAGAAATCTCTCTTTCTGGATGTGTGTGTGTGTGTCATATATTTTTGTAAAGGGAGAAATAAAAACAATAAAAGCGATACACAATTTCAAAATTAAATGATAGGAAATTAGTAATGGTTATTACATTGCACATCATGACCTTCAGAATAGTTACTCAGATTACAACATATAGACAGGCAAAACTGATCAAACAATATAAGCACTATTTACTTCAGTGAGCTCATAAAAATTAGTAGTACAATTCTTTTAGCTATCGTGTGTATTTATATATATTGGGGGAGTATTTTTGTTTTCTGTTCCTTCTTTTCTCCTTTCCCCCACCCCACTTGTTCTTTCCTTTCAAGCAGTTTCCTTCCCTTTCACTATATCTATTGTACCTTTTGGATCTTATTTACTCTTTCAGCTTCTTATACTAGGGAGACACATGCGAGTCTGGTTTATTTCATTTGTAAGTATGGTCTTTAGTTGCATCCATTTACATATAGAAGCCTCTAGTTTATCTTTCTTTATAGCTGAGTAATACTCCATTGTAGTTGATGGACATTTACACTATTTATTTCCTCTAATGATAAAGACATCTCAGTTTGTGTGACTTCAGTCCCAAAGTAACAATAAACATTAAAGATGAAATATTGTCTGATTTACCAACATTTATGAATAAATACTCCTCATGTTAAATTAGATGGAAAGCAATGGACTGCCTGATGTGATCTATCCATGTTGTAACTAAAGTATGTGAAGTGTGAAAGGAGTGTTTATTATATTTTTATCAAATGTTACTCACTAGATATAAGACCGAGATATTTGAAGTGACTATGATTTTGTCCTTCTTCTACTAGTGTTCAATATCAAAGTCATGATTTCAATGTATTTCAATTCTCAGTATTAAGTTAAAAAAATGTATTTATTTTGGACTAACAAAATATTTTCTCCCTTTAGACAGACAGTATGTACTTACACAATTTTTTTCTTTTTTCTTTCTTTTGTATAAACAAAGTTTTTCCAAACATAGGAAATTTTGTCATTTCTCTCACACACACACACCACATGCAAATATAATGCAAATCTCATTTAAAACTTTCCTTGTAAAAATTAGTGCTAAATGAGCAGCAAACATGGCAGGCAGGGTTAGTTTTATAAGCTCTAGATTATAATTCAATTAGTGTAATCGTGATTCTGTATAGGATTCCCTGCTCAAGCTCAGATAAACACTGCCTTATAAGTCTATAATTTTGAATTTAAAAATATGAAAGGAGAAAGCCATCAGTGAGGTCTTGCGCACATGGGAAGTAGGTAATATGCATGACTATTTTAGTCTGTTCAAGATATTCTCTTTGGAGTCTACTATTGCAAGGGCAAAAGGCTCTCGACAGATGGGCTTCTTTTGAGGCATTCCATCTGTTGCATCTCATGAAGGTAGAATTTTTATCTAGGTTTTGTTAAAAACTACATCAGTAAAAAACAAAAAGATGTAAGTTCAGAAGCAGAAACAAAGTCGCTTTATTGGCGGGGGGGGGGGGAAGAGAAATAAGGAAGCAAAATCACTTTATTGGGAAAAGGCTGGAAAATGAGGGGACAGCTAGGGACCTCCTCAGACTAGGCGGGGAAGTGCAGGGCAGCCCTGGCATGGGGGTCTTTCTTCTCAGCCTCTCTCATTACACAGCAAGAAGGGTCCTCTCCCCCTGGAGCGTTCTTATCATTTGATTGATTGGCTGCTTTGGTCTCCGAAACCCCGGATTTGGTCCCCGCCCCTTCGAGCGCCCCTGTGTACCCTCTTCAATAAGATGTGCTGATCAGATGCTTCTCTTGTGAGATTGCAGTAGAGATACATTCCAGGCCAAGCTAGTGAAAAGTATCTGTGTGCATTTTAGTGTATAATGTGGAAATAATACAATGTATGTGCACTTATCTATATGGGGATGCGTGCTTAGGTGTTTAGTGTATGTTTAGTGTACTAAGTGGGTTTTTATGCTACCCTCTCTCCCCGGTTTCTTTTGTGCTTATTGGGAGTGGAGCAGGAGGGAATTCAGCCTCGGCATGACTTGGCCCAGACGAAGAGTGAGCCCGGCGGCGGGTCAGCGCTCTCTGTTTACTCTTCTTGGCTATTCTCTCCAGCACGGGTTTAACTCTATTTGTCAGAAACCTCACTAAGACCCTTTAACTTTCCCTGCCTGTCTCGCGACTTTTCTTACAAGTCCTTAGAAAAACATTTCAAGGGAAAATTGGCCAGAATCCGTTCTTATCTCTAAAATCTCAGGTGAGGACAAGACCTTTTTACAGCTGCAAGACTCAACCAGTGATATACCAGGCAGGACGGCCACGGAAAATCTGTAGCTTGATTAAAGCAAGCCGCGTTTCTGGGCTTGGAGAGCATAAACAGATCGCGTTAGAGACCGGCATTTTCCATTCCGTCCCCCTGGTTCACCTTCGTAAACAGAGGTAGCTGTTTCATAATTACTGTTTCTATGCAGTCTCCATAGTAGGTAAAGACAAATAAGACTTCAAAATGAAATACAAGAAATCATAGGGATTATCTTTGTTCAAATTCTTTTTTTTTTAAATTTTATTTTAAAGACAAAAGAATGGAGACATATGAACCAGAAAAGCCATAAACAATACAGAAAATACAAAGTTATACAGAATATAGTAGGGAACTAGAACTGGATGTTGTATTACATAGTTATCTTCACATTAGTTAACACAAAAACATTAAAGGAAATACCAAATTATAGATAAGATAGTAGGGAATTTGCACTGG
>PVLD010006047.1:60856-104971 GCA_004027595.1 Dinomys branickii | reverse complement strand
GCTGTGAGCATATGTGCTTTCCCACCTCCAACCATGGCAGTTTGTATACACCCCTGTATGTTATAGTATAGTCTGAGGCAGCTATATCTCTTCCCAAGGTGAGAGTCCAAGGATATAGATAAACCCAGGAGTACAGTTATTATCACAGGGAAGATGAATGATTGAGTGGTAGGGCAACGGAGATGAGGGAGGAGAAAAATTGAATGATCAAATGGGCCATCATTTGTGTAACTGAGTAACAAAGGTGAAGGTAACATTATGTAGGACAGCATCCAGAGCTAATTCCCTTCTATGTTCTCTGTAATTCTGTATTTCCTCAGTCGTTTTTGTACTAGCAGAAATGAAGATAACTTTATATTATACAGCATCCAGTGCAAATTCCCTACTATCTTATCTACAATTTGGTATTTCCTTTAATGTTTTTGTGTTAACTAATGTGAAGATAACTATGTAATGCAACATCCAGTTCTAATTCCCTACTATATTCTGTATAACTTTGTATTTTCTGTATTGTTTATGGCTTTTCTGGTTCATATGTCTCCATTCTTTTGTCTTTAAAATAAAATTTAAAAAAATAAAATAAAATAAAATAAATTAGTCCAGACTGGCTCGGCACCCGCCCTAAACCAAGTAGCCTAGATAAAATATAAAGGGGACAGAAGGAAGCTGCTATTGCCACACGCTGCTTGGTGCTCGGTGCCTTCTGCCTTCTGTTTTCTGCCTGGCATGAACTGTTTCTCCTCTGCGATGCCCCTCTGGCCATGCCATCCTCCTTTGGGCCCAGCTGACTATGGAGTGAAATGTCTACAAAACGTGAGCTACAGTAAACCCTCCCTCCTTTAACTTTGGGTGTTGGGTATCTTGCCTCAGCAACAAGAAACGTAACCAACACAGGGCGGCTCTAGTAGCATCCTGGGCCCTGGAATGACTGCGGGCCAAAGAAACAGCAGCTTGGTGTTGGAGAGCTGGATAAAGGAAGTGGTCAGGGACAAAAGACTTGGATTGGTTGTTTTGCATGTAAAAGATGTGCTATTGGGCAAAACATTTTCTATCTCCAAGAATTACCTAGAGAGGAGAAAGGATTAGCAAGACCCCAAGAGAGTCAATGTATGATAAAATTGAGAAAGTTTTAAAAAGCACAATGAATACTGTAACTGATAGTGTGATCATGTGCTTCATGTTGACCTTCCCTACAAAGTCTGGATTCCATGAGGACAGGGACTCCCTACCTTACTGCCAAACCTCGGGGCCAGCTGGAATGAACCGAATCACAACATCGTCCTGGTCACTTGGCAGAGCCACAGGATGGGGCCCCAGTACCCAGGCCTGTGGCTGCCAGCCTCTTTGCTCCAGGAGGGCACAAGGTCTTTGCTTTTCCCCTAGGGGTTGTACATATAACTCCTCTCTGTGCCCTGCCACTAACTATGTCTTGCTGTCTGCGCAGCATGGTGTATACTTTCCAGTTCTGTGACCTGAATTCAAGCCCCCTGGCTTTAATACGAAGGCCCAGAGCCTTAGGTTGACATTGCCCAATAGAACTTGGGAATGTTCCATATTTGCACTGTCTGATTCAGTAGACAGCAGCCACACATGGCTGTTGAGCACTAAAATGTGGCTAGTGCAACTGAGAAATTTTAAGTTGTAGTTTTGTTTAATTATCTTTTAAGAAATAACCACATGTGGCTAGTGGCTGCTACATCAGACAGTGCAGGGTCCATCCTCAGACTTGAGCACAGTTCTAAACCTTAAGGCAGAAAAATGACTTAGCTCAAGGACAACTCAACAGAAGACAGGCTCATCTCTGTGCCTCCAGATCCCCTGGTTCTGACCAGCTTCAGGCATCATTTAAGAAGAGGAAAGAAGAAATTACAAAGGTGAGTTCAGAGTCCTTCTCTGCTGATTGCTCCATTCAATCCAGTCTTTCCTGAAAATTATACCCAGACTGCTTGCTCCTCTCCCTAATATCAGAAGGCCAGAGAGCTGGAAGTGAGCATTAGAAAACCCACAGGCTTCCACCCAGAGCACCCTTTCCATCATTCATCCAGGCACCTGCACAGAAGGCAGAAAACAACTTGGGTCAATTTTTTTTTCTTTTAATTCTGAAAGATCAGAAATCCTGAGCCACGCTGCAGGTGGTGAAAGAGTATGCAGAGTGTGCTAGTGAAGGAATCTGAAAACACCAGGAAGGGCCATCAGCTTAATCTGGGGCTGACAAGGACTTCAAGCAGAACTAATGGCTCAGTTGTATACCTCATTAGCCAAGTGGGATTTTACCCTTTTCCTTATCATGACAGTTATTTCCCCCCCTCTACTATTGAGCAGAAGGAATTTTGTGAGATATTAAATTATTTGCCATTTCCGAGAGGAAGGGAATCAATTAAAAAAGAGAGAGAGGAAAATGAATTTCTTCATCATTGTGCTGATCATTTAAGATAGGATTTCCCCCCATGAGGATACTTGTAAAGAACTGTAGTTCTAGGGCTTTGTTAAAAAGAAAGTTCTCACTCAGTGGTGATTAACATTGCCACCTCCCACCCCTTTCCTGCAAAAGGGGCTTGGAATTCCATGCACTCTCCAACTTTATGTAGCTTTCTCTACTTCTCCATAGCAGGGAAACTCAAAATTTGAGGTGCTTAGCAACAGAAACCCTGCCTGGGACCTGCCAAGACATCCTCACTGTATCAACTACAAATACAAATGCATTTTGTCTCTTCCACAGACCCTTCCGGGAAAAAGCTGTATTCCTTCTGATGCATCAACCTCTCTCTAAACAGTGGGATCATGTATACCCCAGCACCACACTCCCCATCTGCACCCCAATACTTGGCCAGAAGCTCCCAGAAAGCCTCTGTATATGCTCTCATAACCCCTGACAACTCAAGTCCCTAACAATATTTCTGCTGGAGAAACTTTTATAAAATATTACAATCAATTCAATTGGATTAACGTGTTTGAACCTCTAAGTTCAACACAGTGGAAAACATAATACTTCTCTATTACATCAAGTGTCTGGTCAGATATATATCACAAGAAACTGAAACCAGAGGCACTGGGGGGACCCTGTTTATCCCAACTTAGCAAAAGGGATTATCTGACAGTTGGAAATGAAAAACTACTAATAAACATTATGGTTTATTGAAAAGTTTAAACAATAAGATTAAGGAAACTTCTGCAATATTAAGAAATGTATATTATCCTACTTTACCTTGCTTGGGGAATTCCTCAAGGATTTATTATTCTGTTACACCACCAAAAAAGCCTGTGTTATGTTAAGGGATTCTGCCTTCTCGCCTGCATTCCCCATGAATCTGAAATTAAGAGGCAATCTTTCTTCAGCACATTGTACTTCCCTAAATTAGGTTTGGTTTCCAGAGCAGAATTTGGAAGTCAGTGTTTTGTTCCCCAGGAACCACTGGCCCCTAATAATAAATGCTCTAGAGAAAAGAACCCCCTTTTCTCCAGCGGTTCTGCCATTGGTGCTAAAATGCATGCATCTGGTGCCGATAAAATGCTAGGATGGAAAGCTGTCTGTCCTCCAGAGCCCAGGGCACCAGGCAAAGGAGAGAAGTGAAGGGCATTGCAGGGAGTGGCCTGGCATTTGGGCAGCCAGGAACAAAGAATTCTCAAGACCTATGGGGTCCTGTGTTGGGTGGCCTGGCCCCATAGCAAAGCCCTGCTTCCTGGCTGCCTTGTCCTCTGCCTTCTTGGCTCATCTTTTCTGTGGCCCCTCACAGTGATCCGGTTCTCTCTCCCTCTCTCTCTCTCTCTCTCTCTCTCTCTCTCTCTCTCTCTCTCTCTCCCTGCCCTGCTGGACAAGGATTTCAGAAGCAGGCTACAATATTATCAGGATCTAAAGCTCCAGATGGGGAAGCACTGAGCTCAGAATCCGCCACTGTGAATTGAGGGTATTGATAATGTAACCCAGGTATAAATGTAGCCTGGGAGACATAAATAAGAGCTGGGATGTTGACACCCCAGACCCACATAACTATGACCTTGATTCCGATCTTCTGTTCCCACATGATGTCTCTGTCCTGCCTCTATCACCCAGGTATAGAGCTCAGCCCCTTGACCAGCATCCCCCGGAAATTCATTCTCACTGAGCATTTGGTGAGTTCTGGTACAATTGATGAAGATTTGAGAATGACACAGGGACAGGGAGGAGTCACATCAGGGAGTCAAGTGCATGGCATCATTCTAGCCCTCCAGCTCACTGAAGATCCCACACTTGGTGAGTAGCACTGGGCATTACACTCCTATGCTCTCTCTCTGCCAGGTGACCCTGTCTTTCTGAATTGTTTCTACAACTGGGAAAAGAAGTCACACTTACTCTGAGGAGACCTACCCATAAGCACCAGGGTCAGTGAGTCCCCTCCCATGGAGCTTAAGGGGTAGAGACTTCAGCTGGGAGTTAAAGGTTTCTGTCTTCCACATTGCTAATTAGCAACACAGATGACAATCTGCAGTCCTGGTGGTAACATGCCAGCACAGTCTGAACCACAGGATATGGCTTGTCCCCAAGGGATAGGGCCCTCATAGTAGACTGAGAAGAAGGTTATGCATGCGTTATCTAAAGTCCCCCTGACTCCTTGAGTAACCTCTAGAAATCTTTGTGTTTCCAAGGCTTACTTTACCACCACTGCAGAATGGGTATCATGTGTCCATATGGCGTTGATTAAACCTTTGATAGTGCTCGCACATTTAAAACTCTGAAACTCTAAATCCAAACTGTTTCCCTATTCCAGAATCTCTTTATCTTCCTAACATGCTGCTGCATATGTTTAACCCTTATCCTTTTCCTTATAATCTAATTATCCAAAGGCCCCAGAGGCAGCCGTCGGTTCCTGAACACAGCCTCAGACAGAGGTGTTTGGTGGGGCTCTTTTCCTCCAGGTTAGCTCATTTAGGGCTTGCTTTACTCCATTATGTTCATGTATGTTGGAAATTTCCCCAAATGCATTTTAATTTCCATCTGCCATTATAGGGAAATTTTCCCAAATTTTTTCATTATTACATCTTGTAGCTCTAGAATATGTTTAACCATCAAACCTCAAGACAGGCCTATACTTCAAACTCTAAATCTTTTTTGGAAATGTCTGCATCATAAATTGTTAGCTGCATGCCCAACCATGGTTTGCACCAGCAGTGAACTGTGTTCTTTTAGCACAAAGGAACTGACACTCAAACTTGATGTTTTTCAAGCTCACAGGAGATGGTAAGGAAGCCACATTTGGGTCCAAGGAAGGTCATTTTGTTAAATGGAACTTCCCGATGCAAGAACACATCCCGTTTATCAATGTTGAGGAAAGTAACCAATGAAGCCAAACATAATAGAAATCATCCAAATGCACAGCAGTGTCTACTCATAACAACATCCGTCCCTGGCCCTGCAGACACAGTTCCCATGCAATGTAAACCTGCTGATACAGAAACCTTTAAACACAGCAGGGCCCACACTTCGCGGGGCGATGGGTGTGGGCTGCACAGAAGGATGGAGTCAAAAGGTAGCACTGTTCGTCTGACTGAACAGGGTGGGGAACCCTTCCTGCTTCATAGACTGTCCAAGTGAAAAGAGTCAGCACTTTATCCGCATTGTCCCAACTGCTCTCTACAATACGGAGTAGCTGGTACTAGTGTGTCAGGTCATAGACTGGATAGAGACACCGAGACTCTGAAATGCAGTGGTTTGTAGGAGGTCACCCTGCTAGAGAGTCACGGAAGTAGGTTCATGCTCAGGTCCATTTGCTCCTTCAAGCTTTTCCCAATAGCTCTCCCAAGTCCTGCATCCAGTGTCTGAGCCCCTGCTGCAGCTCCCACGCCTGCAGGGACAAGGCACTCTATCCCTCCTGAAGTAGCCCCTACCTCCTATCAGCACCCCACTCTCTTTTGCTGCTTTCGTATCTCTGTCAGGAGCCTTCCACCTCCGCTCGTGCAGGGCGATCAAAAGGAAGCTTTCGACCCAGTGTGTGAAAAACTAAAATACAATCAGATTCATTCAAAACAAGAGAAAGAAAATACTGCAGCAACAACCAAGAACCCAGCCCCAAATGCTCATCCACATCACTTCTTTAAAACCAAAATAGGAGCAGGTGAAGGGAACAGATGCAACAGAAAAGCATCAGTACTGCTGACCAGCCTTCGTGGGCCCGAATGGGGCAGGGCGGACCACAGCGAGGTGGTTCCTAGCCAAGGAAACTTGGGTTCTTATTTCTCATAACCTTACACTGTATCTAGATGACAGCGCCGTCACAAACAGAGACCCAGTTGGTGGCTTGGCCGAGAGCTGCAGCAGTTTGATTCCATTTGACTGAGGGGTCGGAACCAGTTTTGCTCTAATGTCTCCCACGAGCTTATGGTGAGCCAGGCTCCATGCTAGATATCTCCCCCTGTCCCTGCCCCTTCTAACCACCCTGAAGGGAAATTCTATTCTTGGGCTTGTTTTATAGTAGACTTGGAGCCTTTGTCATCACTGTGCTGTCATCTACTCATTTGTCTCTCTGAGCCTCAGTTGCCCTGTGCTACTCACAAGTGGCAGAGCTGGGATTTGACCCCAGTGGGTCTCCGAGCCTGTGTGGTTAACATCTAGCTGTGCTGTTTCAGTATATCATAGCCACAGACAGACAGTTTAAAATCAACTGCCCACCAGTAACTTTTTTTTTAGGCCAAAATCAAGCAACTAATGGGTTGGGAAAAAAATCAGACAGAAATCACAAGTCTTCCAAATTCATTTTCAAAGCCATTATAACATTGATACCAAAATTTACAAAGAAAGGCCCAAAATGAAAGTATTTATCTCATTCATGAATAGTGAATGATCCTCTAACTAGGTTGTTAGCAACCAGAACCTTCTTACATATTCAAAGGTTATCATACCAGCAGGTATGGTGAGGCGCTCCCCCTAGCACTTGGGAGGCTGAGACAGGAAGATTGCCACAAGTTTGAGGCCAGCCTGGGCTACATAGTGAGTTCAAGGTCAGCCTGGACTACACAGAGAGACCCTGTCTCAAAAAAAAAAAAAAGATTAAAAAAAAGATACAAGACTAGCATACCATGACTAAATAGAGTTTATCCCAGAGATGTAAGAATGATTCCATTTGGGGAGCTTAATTTACTATAATTCACTGTAACAACAAATCAAGTAGGGACCATATAATCATTACAAATATGTGTGTGCTGGGAAAAAAGTTACACATTTTAATATTCATTCCAGATGCTATAGTTTGGATAACTGCCACCAAAGGGCCCATGTTCTTGGGGACTTGCCCTCCAATCCATGGCACTGTTGGCTGGCAATGGAAGGTTTAAGATGTGAGGCTTTAGTTAATCATGCTCTGGCTATTCAGGAAAGGGTCCTCAAAGGGGATATTTCAACCCTGACCCCACCTCTTTCTTTCTCTTGCTTCCCAGCTGCCATGAGGAAAATAGCTTGCTCTGCTGGGTGCTCTCTGCTCTCAGTACAGGCCCAAAGGCCATGGGCCACCTGACCATGGACTCAAACCTTTGAAACTGTAAGCTAATATAAACCTTTCCTCTTTTTAAGATGATTGTTTCATATATGTTTGTTATAGTAACAGAAACTTAACATAGTGGATTTTAAGAAGAGAAAGAAAAAACTCTTAGAATAAATAAATAAATTCTCAACATGGTTTCATATATTAAACATCAAACAAAACCAGAAAACATGGAGTGTGAATGAGGATTAGAGCAACAAGAACTCTCATAAATTTGTTGGTGGACATGTAAGACACTTCAGGAGAAATTCTAGTACTTTATTACAAAATCAAATATATAGCTACCCTGAAACTCAGAAATTTTATTCCTAGATATTTTCCTTAAGAAAATGGAAAGAGATATGTCCCTAGGAAGACTGGTCCCCAAATGTTCACAAGACCTTTATTTATATTAGTCAAAAAGTATAAAGAATTCAGGTAATCATCAAGATAAAAATGGCTCAACAAATTGTATATTCGTATAATGAATGTTTGAGTCTGCTCCTGCTGCCATAACAAAATATATGTCTTTTGGTTTTGTGCTTTTTTTTTTTGGCTTTCTGAGATAGGGTCTCACTATGTAGGTTAGGCTGTTCTTGAACTCACAGCAATCCTCCTGTCTCAGCCTCCCAAGTGCTGAGATTACAGGCATGCATCACCACACTCAAATAACAAAATATAATAGACTAGCCTTCTTAAATAATGAAAATTTATTTTCTCACAGCTCTGGAGACTGTGAAGTCCAAGATCAAGGTGTCAGCATGGTCAGGGTCTGGTGAGGTCTCTCTCTTTAGGTTAGTGATGGCCATTTTCTCACTGTGTCCTCTCATGGTAGAGAGAAAACAAGCTCTCCAGTGTCTCTTCTTTAAGGACACTAATCCTATGAGGCCAGGAGTCTATACTTATGACCTCTCTAACCCTAATTACTCTCTGAAGGCCTCACATCCAAACACTATCACTACTGGAGGTAGGGCTTCAATAAATACATTTAGAGGGCACACATATACATAATCCATAACAATGAAACATTAAAGCAATAAAAGGGAACTGCTCATGCCTACACCAATACGAACAACTCTCAGATATAAAATACTATGTGAAAGAAGTTTTACATGGAGTGAGTCCTTTATATGAGGACTAGAATAGAATAGATCAAACTAATATGTAGCAGAAAAAAACAGAATTATGTGCACAGCAAAGGAAACCACCAACAGTGAAGAGAAAACCTACAAAACACGAAAAAAAAAATTGCCAGCTACTCCTCAGAGAAAGGACTAATATCTAGAATATAAAACGAATTAAAAAAAATTACACCAAACTTAAAGACTCACTTAAACCTAGGCATATGAAATGAAAAGACACTTCATAGATGAAGAAAAACAAATGGCCAATAAATTCATGAAAAAAATGTTTAACATCACTGGCAATTGAAGAAATGCAAATTAAAACAACACTGAGATTTCATCTCACTCCAGAAAGAATGGCTACTATCAAGAAGTCAACAAATAACAAATGCTGGTGAGCTGTGGGGAAAGAGAAACCTGCTTCCATTGTTGAGGGGAGTGTAGACAGGTACAACCACTACAGAAATCAGTATGGACAGTCCTCCAAAACCTAAAAATATAGATTTCATTTGACCTAGATTCCCCTTCTAGGTATCTTCCTAAAACAGTTAAAGACATCACACCACAGTGATATATGCACACCCATGTTTATAACAGCACAATTCATAATAACTACCTCTTGGAAACAGCCTATATGTACATCAACAGATGAATAGATAAATAAAATATGCCATTTATACACAATGGAGTACTACTCTGCCATAAAGAAAGATAAACTCATCATTTGTAGGAAAATGGGTACACCTTAAGACCATAATGTTAAGCAAAGCTGGGGCTGGGGATACAGCTCAGTGGCATAAGCACCTGCCTGGCAAGTGTAAGTTACTGAGTTTGATTCCCAGTATCACAAGAAACAAAAAATGTTAAGCAAAGTAATTCAGAAACACAACCTTAAATATTGTATGGCTTCTTTTATATGAAAAATTCAACATATGTATATATATATATAGTAAAGACAGATAATATATATATATAGAGAGAGAGAGACAGAAAATAGGAAAAAAGGTATTGTAAGCCAGCACAGTGTATCTGAAGATCTACCTTGACTTAGTAAACTTGTCTTACATGTTTTATATCTTCTTTAGCCTATTATTCTGGTTATATATGTTTATATATAAACTATATAAGGTCTTATAAGATAAATAAATGAATTTGATGTTGGAAAAATAAAAGGAGGTAGAGAGAAGAGGAAAAACAAGAATTGGGATGTGTTATGTACATGTACGGATTCCCTACAGTGAATGTAAACATTATACACTGCAAACATGTCCTAAATAAAGGTTTAAAAAAAAAACAAAAAGCAGAACTGTGCTTGGTTGACGTTGGGAGGTGAGCTGAATCAGGAAAAAGATCAAAGAACTTCCTGCAATGTGGTATTATTCTACATCCTGATATCAGACTGGATTTCACGAGGGTCTTAATTTTTCAAAATTCATAAACTAATATACCTTAGATGTCTACATTGAATTATGTGTCAATTTTATCTTAAAAAAAGAACTATAAGCAAATATTCAATTCTGGTTAATGACGTGCACTCCAAAATTTGTTGCTGATAAAATGTACTGATGTCTCAAGTTTACACTGAAATGCATCAAAAATTAAGATGAATTGAGGACAGATGAAAGGAAGGAAAGATGAGAAGATGTATAATTTTTTAAAAGAGTACAATGTTCATTGTGGCAACTAGGTGCTGGGTATAAGGATGTTCACTGTAAAATTCTTCCAGCTTTTCTGTATGTTTGAAATTTTTTTTCAAACATAAGATTTTAGAAGGAAGAGCTGGCCTTATATGTAGTAAAATACTAGAAGTATTTCCATTAAAGTCTGAAATAAGTCATGGATAACTACCGCCACTATTATTATAGAATGTCACTCTGAAAGTACCAGCACGATTTCCAACTCAAATGCCTTCAGGTACCGTGCGGTAAGGGAAAATGGGGAAAAGACAGTGAGGGCGTTTCGATTTTTTAAAGGAGGGAGCGCTTAAACTCTGAGCTTGGAGCTTATGAGCTGCAGTGTGTTTTCTCCCCCAGGAATACCAGCCCAGAGTTGTCAAATCGCCTGAAATTTCAAGAAAAGCTAAGGTTCCAGCTTTTGATGTATGTGCAAACGCTATTTTTAAAAAATGGTTTAACTATTTTGAAAATACACGTGGCCTTAAAGCAGTTTCCAACCTCTGTACTAAAAAATAGGTAAGAACTAGAAAAAATTAAACCCATGATAATTGGTTGAAAATCTAGCAGAAATTCTAAGCGTTTCAGTAAGATCACTGATTACTCATTTAATATGTAAAGCTTGATGACTTTCCTCTACAGATGTATAAATTATAGCCCCTGTAAAATATACAGGAAGTTTAAAAAAATCCAATTTATGATAGCAACAAGAAAGAAAGAAACCTAATAAGAAATGTGCAAGATAATATGAATAAAACTTTTAAATGTCACTGAGGGTGGATCAGGTGGCATAAGCTAAAGAATGCTGCAGAGACAACCAGCAGCAAATCTCTGGGGCTCAGTCCAAGACCGGCAGATCATTCTCACCCGAAGCAGCTGTGTACGCATTCGCCGTTCAGGGCAGCTGTCCACCCTAGGGATGACCAATAGGTGCGATTTGACCTTGTATGTCTGTGATCACCACAAGATGGGCGGAACCAAGATGATCATGCTTGGGCTTGTGATGCTTCGCTCCCAAAGTACCACGTCACTTCTGCTTGCATCTCACTAGCCAAAGCCAGCTGTGTAGCCTCGCCTAATAGCAAAAAGCTGCAAAATGTAGAATAAATTAAATACTTGAGCATTTACTGCCTCTGCCTAGAGTAAATTAAACTTATATTGTGATCCTAAGAAGACTTAATAAAGATAGCAATTTTCCTTACATTGTATTGCATATTTTAAAATTATTTTATTTTTCTGTGGTCCTGGGAATAAAGTCCAGGATTTCACGTATGCTCAGCAAGCACCCTATCATCGAGCTAAAACCTGGTCCCTGTTAGTGTGATCCCCATTAAAGTATCATTTGGCTATTTCTCAGAATAAGACAAGTATTAAAACTTAGATTCATATGCAAAAATAATCATGTAGGTACAGCCAGAAAATGTCTGGGAAAAAAAAAAGGATTTGAGAATAGAGATTCACTTTCCTATATTTTAAAATGCATTATAAAGCGCCTGCCTAGCAAGCACAGGGTCCTGAGTTCGATCCCCAGTACCGCCAAAAAAAAAAAAAAAAAAATCATGGAAATAAAATGCATTATAAGGCATCAGTAATTTTAGAGATTTAGTATGAAAACATGAATTGGCAGATAAACTAATGTGAAAAATAGAGGATCTAAAAAGTGAAAAAAATGTATACAAAATTAGGCATAAATTTGAGGTGGCATTTCAAAGAGAAAATATTTTATTAGCTTAACATTTCTCCAACTAGTACTAAACAATAACCTGTGTTGATAAAACCGATTAGTTGCTGGAAGGTAGTTAAATCCCATCTCCCTTTGTACACTAAAACATATTCTAGACAGATAAAAGATACAAACACTAAAAATACATTTATAAAAACATAATAGAAAACCTGAGAAATACATGAAATTTTGAAAATATCCCAGGAATTATTTCTAAATTAACAAATCTAAATGCATAAAAATGGAAAATTTCTGACAGACCAAAAAAGAAAAATTCAAAAGATAATGGAAAAATCAAGAAAAGACTAACATCCATAATATTATCTATGGAAGAACTTGGAGAAATTGTGAAGACGAAGTTCAAAAACTCAATTTAGAAAACTGAGGACAAAGGGGACAGATAAAGAAGAAATACAAGTGACTTCTGAACATTTGGAAACTTTACCTTCTGTCATACTTAAAATGATAAATTATTGCTTCATTCATATGACTGGCAATTATGTTTAAACGTATGAACACCTGATGCAGGCGAACACAGGGAGATACCAGCATGTTCTTGTACTGACAGAAGGTCAGAAAGAGTACGCTTGTTTTGTTATGATAGGGATTAAACCTAGGCCTTCCCACATGCTAAGAGAGTACTCTACCACTGAGCTGTATCACCAGCCCTACCAGGAGTATAAACTGATGCCATTTCTTTGAATGACGAATTGGCAATAAGTATCAAATTTTCAACGTATAGGTCCTCTGATCCAGCAATTTTATTTCTACAAATCCACTCATATATCTGCCAAAAGTACAAAAATGCTTGCTATAGCTTTTTATGTAATCACTTTAAAAAAAAAAAAAGGATAGAACACCCGAAAATCCTAAGCACTCATCAATAGAATAGTTCAGTACATAAGAGGTAGTGTGAAGGGTGCTTTAAAGAGACCCTGGAAAGATACACAAGACAGGCAGAGGCCCAGGTCCGGGATCATCACACAGGAGAGGCAGGGAGAGGCGCGGGACCCCAGTACACTCCTCTTTCTGCTATTTTCATTTTTGAGCTGTTGAGGGCATTCCTTATTGCAAAACCAAAATTGAATTTAAAAACAGGAAAAAGAATGAGACCCATCTACCTAGGCCAATAGAGCATGATCTCCAGATACACTGCTCATTGGGAAAGGCAGATGCTACTGTTCAAATGGGAAAGTACAGGCCTTGAAACTGTGTTGAAAGATACTGCGAAGAGGAATTTCCTCTGCTGGAAATTGGGAGTAGAAGAATCACTTTTCATTTCATACTGTCTAGTAATACTTGTTTCTTACCAAATAGTACAATACAGTTGCGATTCTTTAATCCCTAGATCAAAATCATGGGCCTGGACTCTCCAGGGTGGAAGCAGAAGAAGCCCACAGAAACATGTTGAGCTGGGTGCGGAAAGTCAGCGACCTGAATGACACCTTCGGCTGGGCAGGTGTCATTTCCGAGCTTCGGAAAAAGTAAGACCTCAGTAAGACCTCAGAGTCAAGTCCGCCTGATCGTGGCCCCAGCCTTTGCTTCTTACCAGCTGTGTGACCCCAAACAAGCCTTTCTTCTCTCTGTGCCGGTCTCTTCATTCCTTAAAATGAAAATTATTGCCCTGGCCTTCTAGAATTGTTATGATGATTCAACAACGTGATTCAGGTAAGGTGCCTTAGTTTAAAAGTCTGGCGTGTAGCAAGCATTTAATTAGTACTTGGAGGGAGGTTAACTCGTTTTACCCTGGTACTCTGGGATATCAAGTGGCTTTTGGAAAGAATTAAATAGTGCTTCTTCACCTACTAATATGAAAGATCTCCAGGCACATTCTTACACGAAAAAAAAGGAAGTGAGAGACCACAATGTGTACCAGGATTGCACTTGGGCCCTGGCAAAATAAAACTGTATTACGTTTTGACATGGAATTTTTTTTTAAATCAAATTGCTACGGGTATTCAAAAGTCTGGCGGGCTGCGTACTAATCCGCGGGAAGGGATTGGAGGGACTGGCTCCTTATACTACAGGCGCTGCAGTGCTGGAACTTTTTAGACTAGCATTGGTCACTGTCTTCATCTTAAGCCAATACTTTGCAACTCGCGATTTCAGGGAAACTGGGAGGCCGGGAGCCGCCTGACCATCCCACCCCACCGCACCCGGGCGCGGGACGCGGGGCGCGGGCCGGATCCCGGCGCTGCAGCCTGGCGCCCGCTGAGCCCCAGCCGCGGCGCTGCGCCATCAGCTCCGCCATCAGCCCCGCTGCTCGCGGCCTCGGCCCCGGGCGGTAAGAATGAGGCACAGCGCCGTGACCGGGCCCTGGGCTGCGCCGCGCCAGCCGCGCCGACCGCATTAGCATGTTCGACGCCTTCTTGTTTGTTCTTTTGTGCTCATTTCCCAGCCTGAATGCTCGGAGCAGCGGGGCCATCGAGGCAGGTCGCGGCTGCCCTGGTTTCAGAAAGCGCTGCGGCCTCTCTCCCGGCTTGCCTGGGAGACCTCGGCCTCCCGCCCTGCCCAACCGAGCCTCTGCGGGCCGCCTGGCCAGGACGGCGGGGGTGGAAGTGGGCCTGGGAATTTGCCTTCTCCCAGAAAGGCGCCTTTGGTCCCAGGGCGCACAGAAGCGTGGCCTGTGACCTGGTTCTGCAGGGACGCCGCGGGGCCCCGGGCCTGCAGCCTGCCCATGCGCACCTCGGCTCCTCAGCCTGCATATCTCCTAGGATTAAATACTCGGAAAGCACCTACCTCCGTGCTTGACACATTATCTAATTTATTCCTCAATAACCCTGAGAGGTGGGTATTAATATTGTCAAAGGAAAAGGCGTACCTAGGGGTGAAGCGACTTGGCAGGGGTCTTGACAGGAGGGAAGCTGCTCCAGCGAGGGCAGGAAGCAGCTACTGCAGCAGGCTCTATCTGGAAGGTAGACGGAGGCGTGTCCTTTACATGAATCAAATATTGCGGCCTAGAAGGATCTTGGGAAAGATACTTTCAGACGAGGAGGCTGGAGAACCTGTACCTAGGAAGAGGCCTTCTACGGGAGGAGCACAGAAACCTTGAGGATCAGGCGTGTCCGCTGTGTGCTTGCGCCCCACCCCTCATCAAAGGGGGTGACTGCCTGTCTCTACCCCACAAACTTCTCACAAGAAGGGAGAGGAGAGGCCAGAATCCAGGGCAAAGCTAGTGTGCTCAAGGCGGAGTGGTGGCATGGATAGACACGTAGATAAGACCAGCCTTTTCAGCAGTGGTGCTTAGTCACATCATTATACACAGAAGTTCAGTCAAGAGCTAGGGATGCGGTGCAGGGGTGGAGCGCTTGTATAGCACGCCCGAGACCCTGGGTGCAATCCTCAGCACCATGAGAAAAGAAAACTTAATCCAAAATGGATCGTAAACCTTACTGTTAGAGCTAAAACACAGCAGGAAATCCTTATGACCTGGGATTAAGCAATAGTTTCTTAAACATGAAAACAAAAGCATCAGAAAGAGGAAAAACAGGAAGAAAAAGATAAAGACCAATTAAACTGCACCAAAATTTAAAACCTTGGTGCTACAAAAAATAGAGGAAAAATAACCGAAACAGCAAGAAGAAAGGACTTACAAATCATATCGCTAGTAAGGAAATTATACCCATAGTATGTAAAGAACTTTTACAACTTAGTAATACAAATTACTCAGCTTTTCGGAGGAGATCATACAACCACAGAAAACAAAGGCAATCCTAGACAAATAGGAGTAGGTCAGCTGGAAGGCTTCTACACAGCACAGAAAACAATTATCAGAGAGAGGAGACAACTTACAGAATGGAAGAAAATATTTGCGAACTACAGATCTGACAAGTGATTAATATTTGCAATACATAAGGAACTCCAAAAATTCAATAGCACAAAATTAAATAACCCAACTTAAAAATGCACAAGAAGGGAGTAGCTCCAAGATAGGGTGCTTACCAAGGCCCTGGATTCAATTCCCATTAACGGGAAAAAAAAAAAAAAAAAAAAGCAGTGGACCTACGCAGATATTTTTTTTTAAAGGCATACAAATGGCCAACAGGTATATGAAAACATACTCAACATTACTAAGCACTAACGGGCTGGGGATATAGCTCAGTGGAATAAGCGCCTGCCTAGCAAGCGCAGGGTCCTGAGTTCGATCCCCAGTACCGAAAAAAAAAATTACTAAGCACTAAAGAAATTCACATCAAAACCACAGTGAGTTACATTTGACTCCAGAAAGAAAGACAAAACACACTGATGAGAATGTGGAGGAAAAGGAACCCTTGCAAGCTGTGGGTAGGAATGTAAAGTCATACCGCCATTACGGAAGACAGCGTGGAAGATTCTTAAAAACAGCATCACCGTGTGAGCAGCAATCCACTCCTGGGCGTACAGCCAAAGGAAATAAAATCAGCATGTTTTCCAGGCATGGTGGTACATACCTGTAATCCCACCTGAGGCTGAGGCTGAGGCAGAAGGACTGCAAGTTCAAGTCCAGGATGGGCAAAACTTAGCAGTTTAGTGAAACTCTCAAAATAAAGGAAGGGAGTGAGGATGGGGTTGTAGTCCGGTGGGAAGGCCCTGGGTTCAATCTCCACTACCAAAATAAATAAATATGCAACAAAAAAATGAATAAAATCAGTACATTGAAGAGATATTTGCACTCCCATCTTGTCAAACTATTCCCAGTAGTCAAGAAATGGAGGGGCGGGAATACAGCTCAGTGGCACAAGCACCTGGTTGGCAAGTGTAAAGTCCTGAGTTCTATTCCTGGTACCAAAAAAAAAAAAAAAAAAGAAATGGAAATAACAGAAATGTCCATCAGCTGGTGAGTGGATAAAGACAACGTGACACATACACACAGCAGAACACTACTGAGCCATAGTGAGAGTGGAATGCTGTCCTTTGCAACAACACGAACGGAAGTGGTGAGCACTGTTAAACTAAATGAACCGGCCACACAAAGCTCAGTTCTTCACGGTCTCCCTCATCTGTAGAACATAAGAAAGTTGCTCTTGTCTACAAGCTGAGAATAGAATGATGGTTACCAGGGGACGGGGAGAAGAGGGAGGAAGGAAATATATGGCCAGTGAGGACCAAGCTGCCGTCTGACGGAGGAAGAGGTTCTAGCGCAGTTATTGCGTGGTGGGTGACAACAGGCAGGGACTGCGTGCTGTACGCTGCAAAAAACTAGAGGGAAGGAAGGGATTTAAATGTTTTCCCTAGAAAGTGCTACCTGTTTGAGGCAATAGAAATGTTTAGCCGATTACACAATGTACATGGTACCCCATTAATATAGAATTTTTGTTTTTATATATCAGTTAAAAATTTGATTTTTTACAATGGAGGAAGAGGGCTGGGGATATAGCTCAGTGGAATAAGCGCTTGCCTAGCAAGCGCAGGGTCCTGAGTTCGATCCCCAGTACCGCAAAAAAAAAAAAAAAAAATGAAGAATTTGAATAGATACTTCTCGAAAAGACAGCCAGTAAACACATGAAAAGATGCTCAGTGTCATTAATTATTATGGAAATGCACATCAAATGTACGTCAGGCCCACTAGGGTGGCTATAACCAGACGGACAGCGTGTGAAGAAAGTGGAAACCTCAGACATTGCTGATGGGGTACAAGACGGTCCAGCTGTTAGGTAACAGTTCAGCAGCTCCTCAAAACGTGAAATGTACACTTGCCACCTGACCCAGCAATTCTACAGTCTACCTAAGAAAGCTGAAAACATATTCACACAGAGTCGTCTGTGAATTTCATAGCAGCACTATTCACGATAGCCAAAATGCAGACTGGATAGGTGAAATATGGAACGTCCACACCGTGGGTATTATTCAACCGTAGGAGGGAATGAGATGCCAACACCTGCCACTAGCTGAGTGGAAGGAGCCAGGCCCAGAAGGCCGCATATCGTGTAGTTCCATTTATATAAAATATCCGGAAGAGGAAAATCCACAGAGACAGGAAGTCGACCCACGGCTGTCAGGAGCTGGGGGGGAAAGAAGAATGGAGGGTGACTGCTGCCGGGTTCTGGGCTTCTTCGGGAGATGACAAAAAGTTCCGGAATTAGTGGTGACAGTTAACTGTGTGACTATATTAAAAACCACCACACTGTACACTTTTAACAGATGACTTTATGGTATGTGAAAAACTAGGGTTTTTTTTTTTTTTTTAAATAGAAGGGGCTCAAGAAAGGATTTGTACAAGTTAGTCATTTTAGAAGTCGGGCAGGATAGCTGTGAGTTCCAGGTGGAGGGAACAGCAGGTGTGGATTGAAGATCTGACAAGAGAAGGGGTGGCATTTGGAGGAGGTCAGAAGGTCTGGAAATACAGTGTAAAGGCAGAGTGGATTGCGGGGGTGAGGTCAGTAAGAGTCTGTGGGCTGCAGTAATGAGCTGAAGTTCTCCCAAGGTCAGTGCGTAGCTACATCATCCCTCTCACTGACACATCCCAGCGCCTGCACAGACATCGCTCGGGTCCTTCCACACTCTGTCTCATTTCCTTCACCTGGTCTCCCAGGGTCCCTCAACACCGCTCTCTTTTACCTCTACGCATGCTTTGCCTTCTGCCTCGAGCAACCCTGCATCCATCGGGCTATTATTTACTGGTCCTTCCAGCTGCAGCTGAGAAGTCCTGGCCTCTGAAAACTATTCCTCTAACCTCCCACGTCCACCCACCCTCTGGTCTCCAAGCCAGGAAAATGCCACACACGCCATCCAAGGACTCCCGAAGCTTGGGGAGTACCCTTCTGTCCTTCTCTCATACTGGATAGTGAACTGTGAGTCTCACAAGGTGGAGGAGGGCTCAGAGGTTTGGCCTCAGCATCATCCCATGCACAGTATGTGCTCTGGGTCTGTGTCAAATGAATGACTGGATAGAGATGAAAGAATGACCGCGCTGTCCCCCACCCAGCTGGCCAGTTCTTTTGACAGTGTTTCCACTTTGGCTCTGGTCCGTCAGCCCTTCCCGGCAGTGCCACCTAACCACATTCCCCTGACCCCCTGGGATGCATCTCTACACACAGGTAAACCCAACACGGATGCAGGCAGTGACCTTGACAGAATCCTGGCTTCTCTGCTTCCTGGCTGTGCAACCTTGCAACCTCTGAGCATGGTTATCAGTGCCCACACAACTCCTTCCCAGGACTGTGTGGCTAAAATGGAGAGAGCACAGCGGGAACATTTTAATTTTAAGTTAAGTCCAGCTCTGGGGATCTAAACCATGGGAAATTTAATCAGTCATTTTTAGGGCTCTCCCCTGCCCCCTAATTTCTCCAGAATGCTGGAGTCTTGTGCAGGAAAATGCCTACCAGAGGCTGCTGGTCACCCATCAATCTCCTGTCCTACTTGTTCTTGAGGGGACAGATGCCTGGATCCCATCTTCACAGCCCCTCCCATGAGACAGACATCTCCGCTCCCTCCATGCCACCACTCTGAGGTCATTGTCTCCCCTGGACCGGGGTGCCCTCAACTCCTTTGGAGGAATCCATGAGGTGTCCTACTCCAGGTTCATGAGAGCTGTCTTCTCCCTCTTCATGCTTTTCAAAGAACTCCCCACTAAGACATCCAGCATAATTTATTCAAGAAGCTTGGCTCTTACAGAAGTGACCCTCTCTTTAATCCACTCCTGCTTTGCCTTGTGCAAGAATCCCAGAGACAGAAGAATTTGAATGGTAGGCTATGGGCTTGGAACACGGGGAAGGGGGGAATAGAAAAAAAAAAAAAAGCCAAATGCATTCATACATCAAAAATAGATCCTGCCACAAGCATGCACCAAAAAGCTTTAATAGACTGTGAAAGGCTGTGCTTGGGTAGGAGTCACACAATGCTGAGCACAGCCTGGAAAGGGTTTCAGTTACTTTCACATGCAGCAGCAACCTTCAGGAAGGGCCTGGCCACGGGAAGCCATTCATAAGTAATTATGGGATGGATGAAAGGGCAGAAAGTTCTGACTTCCTCAGTCCCAAGCAGCAAGCTTTTCTGACTTACCTGGGGCCTCCAAAGCCAAATCTCCAAGGCCAGGTGTTGGACATCAGCCTCTGGGCCCTCTTTCCTCTCTCTCTGTTCTAGACCCATAGCAGGATCTGCAGCCCCGGAGCCAATGCTGCTGTATGGCTGCCCTTACTGGGCTGCTCTTTGGGACAAAATTTCTTCCTGAACCATCTTGAAAACAACTATGGTTGTTGCTAATGATGAGCTAAAGTTTCCAAATGTCAAGCACCATCCCATCTTTGGTGCTTCTTATGTAGATGAAAGCCCTGTTGCAATCTCTTTTTTATACATAGCATAATTATAGCATAATGAGGTGGGCTCTGTCCTACACCTGTCTGACTCCAGAGCACATGAGCCCAACTACCTTAGCACGTACCACCTCCAGGTGTCAAAAAAAAAAAAGGAAAGCAAACTCAGTGGCTTTGCAAGGACCTAATTATTGGGGGCAGCGGCTGTGCCGTTAGCTCAGTATAGGTCCACAGCCAGAACCGACAGGGCTCTTCCATCTTAGCCCTTATTTGTATGTGACACTGCCACTGACACCCCTCTCTTCTAGGGCTACCCTGTGGGTGTGGGGCTGGAATACAAGTCAAATGATCAGGTAGTCCAAACCACCTCTCCGCTCTCTCGGACATCTCCATGCTTTCCCGTGCCCAGCATAATCAGATCGTCAGCCTTTTCTGACCTGCTGAGGAACAAGCACAGGGCTAGTGTCTGGAGACCCAAGTTTTGTTTTTCTGCAACCTCGGCTTGTTGCTCAGCCTTCCCTGCTGTGTAGCTTCCTTGACTGGAAGGGGAGAGTCTGAATCTTTCATCCAGCTCAGAGGACTGACCTCCAACACTATCTCTGCAGCCTTATATCCTCTGCCCAAGCTGCTTTCTCAGCTCTGGACTCCTTTCCTGCTTCTCCCTGTTGTCCTCAAGGTCCCGTCCTATGAAACCTTCTTTCCTCCCATCTCTGCCCACCCAAACCTTCTCATCCTCCCAGTTCCTGCCCAAGCGTTACTTCCTCCGAGAAGCCTGCTGTAATCCCAAAAAGATATCTACCTCATCCTCCTTCAAACACAGGTAGCACCACGCCCGTGTGGCTCTCTCAAGGAGCACAGCTCCTACCTTATTTTTAGGAGGTCTGAGCCCAAACACTGAACGAAGGCATAAGTTTTATGTCAAACACACCAGGGTTCAAATCCCCGTTCCTTAACTGTGATTATGTTGGGCGTGTACAAAGGTACCTTGTTCACAAATTTAATCCTTTCCATTGACTCAAATTCAGCGGTTAGGTTGAATGTTGGGCTTATGGGAAAAATTGATGTAGTTCTTAGCCAATCTGGTTTGTGACCAGAACTGCGGAAAGAATTAAGTTCATGAACCAAGGTGCCACTGCAGTTTAACAGTTTTTAACTTCACTTAACTCATGTGTAAGTGGGAATAACACATCATCTCCCACACAGAGTCTTAGCATTGTCTTTCCTTTTTCTTTCTCTTTTTTCTTTTTCCAGTACTGGGGCTCAGTAAAATACCCAGGCTGGCCTCAAACATGCAGTCGTCTTATCTCAGCCTCTCAGTAGCTGGAGTTATAACCACATGCACCACACCCTGCTGCACTCTCTTTCTTTCTACGCAAGTTCCCCAGGGGTGGGCAAAGCACCTTTCTCACTTCATAGGAGCTCAGCATGGGATCCTCACGAGAAAGCTAAATATTTTTAGAATGTAACAATTAAAAGTAGTTTCAGAGCCCAGGAGGTAGCTCAGTGATAGTGTTGCCCTGGCGTGTACAGAGCCCTGGATTTGATCCCCAGCACCACCAAAAAAAGTTTCAAGCTATACACACAATATTATTCATAATAGGAATAAGGTAAAAGTAGCTTAAATGTCTATATACTGATGAATAGATAAACTAAATGTAATATATACACAAAATGGATTTATTGCTCGTCTTTAAAAGAAGAGCCTGCCATATACTACAACACAGTGTATTACTCAACTTTCCCATCATTAGCATGCAGTACCCAATACCCACAATTAAAAAGAGGAGAGAGTGCTCACTTCAGCAGCACATATACTAAAGGAGAGATGTAGTTTGGCTTATGATTTCAGGTGATTCAGTCCAGAGGCAGGGAGCTACAAGGCAGAACCATCATATAGAAGGGTCTGGTGAAGCAAAGACTCTTAATTCACAGAGGTGAGAAAGCAGAGCAGGAGAACAGCATCTCCATGGTCCATTCCCCTTCCAAAAGCCCCACCTCTGAACACCTGAGGCTTTGGGGCATAGTTTAGATGCCAGTCATAACATGGGTAAAACATGAGGGCATTACATGAAATGCAATAGGCCAATCACAAAAAGAAAAATACCAGCAGGGCACAGAGGTGCACACCTGTAGTCCCAGCTACTCCAGAAGCTGACAGAAGTTTGTTTGAGCCTAGAAGTTGGAGAGCAGCCTGTGCAATACAGCAAACACCATCTCATAAACAGAAAACAGTGTGCGGAGGTGCCTGGACTAGTCATCAACTCCATCGACAGAAATTAGAATGGCTACTGCCTGGGACTTGTGGGGAGGGAGAATTGGTCGTTGCTCTTCAGTGGATGCAGAGTTTTAGTTTTGCCAGATCAAAGCATTTGAGAGCTGATTGCACAGCTTAGTGCTACTGAGCTATCCACGTTCAAAGTACATTAAAATGGTACATTTTATGTTATACATATTTTACCACAATTTAAAAAAAAATTTTAAAGATTTGTTTCAGGCTGAACTCCTGAAGGGTCATAGTATGAGTAGAAACAGCTGAGACCATCTACATGAAGTTTAAAGTATTTGGATATAAATATTTTTTGATGTCTGTGAGCCTACCCACATATACACGCATGCCAAGCGAGCCCGTTTTTCTTCTCCTTACTGCTCTGAAGCGTGACATGGAGATCATCAACACAGGAAGGATCTGAACGACCTGCTGATTACAGGATAATATTCATACAATGAGGTTAAAAGCACTGGCTGAAAAGTTCTTTCATAAAACCTGCTACATGAGAAGAGAAAATAATTTATGAGAACATGAACAATTAGCACTTTGTAAAAAAGAAATAATGCACTTAACTTGATCCCTATATTTAACATCAATTAAAGATTATCCTCATGAATGAAACTCGACCTGGAAATTAACAAGGGATTTAAATTGCATTATGCAAGCAAAAGAGAGAAGCCAGAACACTGGTTCAGGGCTTCCGATATTAAGCTGGGGTGCTATCTGTACAATGCAGCCTAGCCATTTCTTCACATTTCTCTGAGTTCCCAGATGTTTCTGGAACATACAGAAGCATTTGTTCCAACACAAAAACCCTGTGATAAAAATCCTGAGGTAACTGCAAACACATGCTTGGCACCTTTCGTTTTTAAAAATAACTTCTGGGTCATTTTTTACAAATAAACTAACCAAGAGATTCCCTTAAGAAGGGATATCTGCACTGCTCCAAGGTTGGAATCTGAAACATTTCTACAAGACTGTACGTATGTCACTGGGCGTGGTGGTGCACACCTGTAATCCCAGCAGTAAGGAGGCTGAGGCGGGAGGATCACTGAGAGTTCGAGACCAGCCTGAACTATGAAATGAGCTCAAGCCCACCCTGAACTGCACAGTGAGACTCTGTCTCAAAAAGACAATTAAAAAAAAATTATCCATATGTCTCTAGTGGACAGGGCTACATTGGAAATCATATTCTGTGTCACCTGGTTCCAAGTCACTGCACATTTTATTCCCTAAAATGAGCAGCTCAGAAGGTTTGAGATGAGTCTTAGAAAACAAGTGTGAATGCTAGCTATTTATGTGTGGGTTTTGAAATAGCTACAGTGTAGTAAGCCACATTCTGCTCAGCAACCCCCAACTCACAAGGCCAGTATTATTGTCCCTGGCTGCCTAACAAACAGGGACCCAGCTTGCGCTGTTTCCTGGGCTCACTGGCAGCCACTCCCCTCCCACAGGGGGCAGATACGATGCGGAAGCACTGACACCCTCAAAGAGAACTGGCAGGAGAGCCGCTGGGTGCTCCGGAGCCTGCACCTGGAACCAGAGCATGAGCTCCCTCAATTTACCTCCTTCTGATCCCAAGCACCCTGCTGCTTCCCGGGGGACATGTCAGGACCACAGCTCTGATGCTGATTGCTCCGAACTGCCCCACTGGGAGGAAGCCGGAAGCCGAGAGCTGCCTGCCATGTTTCAGACCCCCTGGAAGAAAGGGTCTTGTTCACAGCCTAGAAAGTGCCCCTAAGAAACTGACTTTGTGGGGTTTTTTCCCCTGTCACTGTCACTCTCGCTAAATTCAAGTTTTTTGGTTATTGTGCCTGGTGCTGGATCTAGAGACAATTTACCCTTTGCTGAGAGTGTGAGGAGAAAAAAAAAAAAAAGACAGAGAGAGATTCAGCCCCGACAATCCTGGCTTGGTGAGCGCATGCACAGAGCCCCGTTCCCCATTGTTATCTTGGGAAAAGAGAAAGCAGATGTTAACCATGACCCCTTGAGAATTCACCTTGCTGTGCTGTAAAATTCTGCATTATTAGCAATCCAAAATCCTTCCACTGTCTGCACGTCTTAGATGGGAGTGAATGTTTGAGAATTCAAAAATGTGGAGAGGATGGAGGTGGCAGAAGTTTATTAAATTGGCCCAGGGCAGTTTTGAAATTTGAAAGTTTCTCACACTCCATGGCTCTGGGCCAACTCACCGCAGACTCAGCTCAGCAGCCTGTGCAGGGCGTTCTCCAATAGCCTCCGTTCTGTCCCCATGGAAAGTGAAAAGCAAGCATTTGGGGGTGCTATGGAGGACTCCAGACTTGTCCAGCTGCAGCTGGACTCTGAGGCACACCAAGAACAGAGCACAGGAGCATAAGGACTTTGTGGGGAGGCCATCAAATTAAATTAATGCATAGCATATTACAGACAAATCAGTGTAAGGCAGCTTCTCTTTTATAGAAGCAAACAATGAAACTCAACAGTTTCCTCTTCTAATCTGACCATGCCAGTGAAAAGTAAAAGATTTGGGGGGGGGGGTGTTTTCATGACATTTACTATTTTGGAAAAAGGAGAGAAAAACAGCAGAACCAAATATCCATTCAGTGAAAAACTATACCATAATTATAGCGGATGTTCTCCCAACACACAAACATGTTTTGCAACAAGATTTTACAGGTTTCTGTAGCAATGGAGCAGAGTGCTTAATTAAGTCCAGGGCTTTGAAATCAGAAGGACTTGGATTGCTTTCTGCCTCTGTGCCTTTCTAACTGTGTGGCCTTAAACAAGCTAATTAACCTCTCTGACCCTCAGTTTCCTCCCCCTGTAAAATGGGAAGAAGAATAACATTTATTTTTATAGGACTACTCTGAAGATTAAATGAGATGGTGGGCATAAAGTACAACAGGATCCAGAACATAGTAGGTGCCCAAGAAACGCAAGCTGCTGGACCTCATTATTTTCATAGTTGCTACTGCTGATGTCGTTTTTAAATACATCGGCCCCCCAAATTAGTAGCATCTACAAGTACTGCCCTGAAGCCACAGCTAGGACTTGTTTTCATTATAAGTCAGACCTGAGGGTCCCTGGGGCAAACCGCAGGATAGAAATCCCTTCCAATAGGAGGTGCACCTCCTCCCCAGCCTCTCCGCAGCCTTTTGTCCCCTCCCCTAGTTTTTGATTTCAGAACTCCTCTCTGGGGAAGACTTACGAACAACATCTTGAAATGGACAGAAAAGAAAGACAAACCAGAATCTAATCCCTGTACTTAACTGATTATCGAGAACCCACACTGAGTGGCGTGTTCCAATGCACTGCCTTTAAAAGGAAAGACGCCCCAGTACTCACCCCCGATCTCTGCATCTTTCCCTGAGGCAAACTGACCCCTAACCCAAGTGCCACCCTAAGGTGAGTCCTGGTACCTTATGACCCGCAAACATCAGAGGTGGGAACACAGTGAGTTTATTATAAAAGGGTCCAGCGAAGCTCAAAGGAGGCGACAGATGTGTGTGCAAGGACACCACTGACCACGATGAAACGGAAAGGATAGTCTCCTTAACCCAAGATAATGCGCCAAGTGACTGACCCAGAGCCCACTTTCCCCAGCACTTTGGGTAACGAAATTTGCAAAAGCGCGGCTCAGGGTGTGGGAGTCTGCGCGCGGCTCCTGCAGAGGGAGCTGTGCCGCGTTCGCGCGCGCGAGCAGACAGCCATCCATCACTCCCGGAGAGGCAGCGGCGGGGACGTGAACTCGGTCACCTCCTCCCCCTCTCCCCTCCCCAGCAGGCTCCGAGGAGCAGAGGCGGTGGCGGCAGCACGAAACACAGAACACACTACAAACTGCTGGGCTACCCTTTTGCCTTTTGCAGGACTCATGCCACTGACACAAGTTTTTTTTTCTCCATTTCCCCAAACAACCTCTCCGGCTGCCAGTAAGGACACGGCTGTTCCAAGCCCTTGTGCGCTGTCAAAGGGGGCCTTCTTGGCGAGCCCAGAGGTGCTCTCTGTCCAAGAGCAGGTGCAGGGGCTCTGCGCAGAGGCGTGGAGTAATTCCCAACTAATTTGTGTTCTGGGTTTTTGGGTTTTTTTTTTAATCGGGAATCGAACTCACTACCTACTCCTTATCAGGCAGGCGCTGTGCCGCTGAGCTATATCTCAGGCCCTTTCCCGAGTAATTTGATGGCGGGCTTCATAGGTGCTTTGTCCCAATCTCCTTTGAAATCACATTGTAAAGCCTCAGATGCCACAAGCCAAGGCTCCAGGCAAGTGTGCTCTGAGGCATTGAGGCCTAAGCCGAGTTGACAGGCTCCATTAGAGAGCGGCTCTGTCGTGGAAATTGTGATCTTAACAGAGGGGCCTGTGGTGGATAGCAATTCTGCACACCTCCCTGCTCTGTGTGGCAGGCCACTTTCCCAAGGATGACCGAGCAGATCAGGAGACTTTCACAACACCATTTTCCATTTCCCTCATCTGACCTGAACAGTACGGCCAGGAAGAGGAATGAGGAGGGTACAACACACAAACCCAGTCCCAGGGCCGAATGGTCCATGCAATCTGCACACCTTCAAGTGCTTCTCAAGTATAGAGCTTTGCAAAGAGTTTGCGATCTCAAGCAGGACATTCTTTCAGACAGAACTTGCAGGAGCAAGAGTCCTGGAATGGGGACCTGGATGTCCCAAGTGACCTCCACAAAGGTCTTTGCCATCTAAGCCTGAATATCCCCACTTTCCAAGGTCAGTTTGGGTCTGTCACCGCCCATGGCATAGTGCTGGGTGACCAGTAGTCCAGACCAGATTCAGAATGAGCCCTCTTCCTCCTGCAAAAGAGAGGAGCTACTTTCTGAGCCAGAAAAGGTCAATGAGGGGACTTTGGAGACCTCATCTGCCGGGTGGCAGATCCCAGTGGGGTAAGCCAGACTCTCGAAGGCAAAGACCCAAAGGTTTTGAGTCCAAGAGGCTAATAAAACGAATTTATGAATTCACACACTAGAGAGACAAGAGGACTGACCCCAGGCCCCTGAGTCCCACCTGCACTCTGCTGTCTGAACACGGTAGGGTTCGCCCCGCCACATCCTCCACCACATACACTGACACCTAGAGGTGCCCTTGCCCAAAGGTTGCTCTCTCAGAGGTGCGCCCGCGGCGCTGGGCAGGGTCGACTGTCTGCCTGTGTGGGTCCTGAGTATGAAGAGCATCGCTGTGACTGAAAGGAAACCAGGACTGACCCACGATCACCACATAGCTAATGTGGAGCCCAAAACGCCCAATCTGCGCTGCGCTCCATTCCAGCAGGGGAGCCGGGCTCCCTCTGGCCACTGTCTTTAGCTTCGGTCAGTTAGATCCTGCAAGTCCGGACTTGGGTGCCCACAGCGACGCCTCCCACCGAGTAGCAGGCAGGGCCCCCAGCCAGACCCCGAGCGAGCCTGGCCGCCGTGCCCCCGCCGACCAGCAACCAGCCACGCACCGCGGAGACCAAGGCTGCCATCTAGCGGGCTAGGCGGGAGGGCGCGCCGTCGAGGACGCCCGCGGCCGGGGACAGAGAGACTGCAGGGTGCGCCGCTGGGCCGGTCGAGGCCGGGACTCGCGCGCAAACTTCAGCACAAGCTGCCTGACCCTGAGCCAGTCCTCGGCCCCCTCTGAATCAAATCTCCTTTCCTGGTGAAACTGGGAGGATACGGCTCCTCCACGCAGGGTCATCGGGAATGGCGAGCCCGGGGATGTCCCCTGCTCCCGCAGACCACCTGCTCCACGTGCTCTGTGCCCTGCTCTCGTCCAACAGAGTACGGCGCTTACTGCATCCTTCCAAAGACGGAGGTGGAAGGAGGAGCTGGGGAATCCGCACTGAACAGCAGGATCTTTTTCTAGGAATTGTAAACCCAGAATTGTAAATAAAATGCTAATGATTTATTCGTGCTCAAACTCCGGGGGCTGCGTTGCAGCTTTTGAAGGCAATTCCAAGCTTGGCTTTCCAGGAAAGCAGGCCTCCCCGCTGCCTGCCAGGGCTCTGCCGGTCTTCTTCCCTTGACACAGGTCAGGGTAGGGGACTGCAGTGGCTCTCGGTGGAGACCTGGATGGGGTCAGAGGAGGACCAGCCGTTTTCTTTCCATCCACAGCCATGTCAGAACCCTTAGCCCTCGTTTGTCATTCATTTAACAAACACCCTCCACTACCCAGCCCTTAGCGAACACTGGTGGTCAAACTGTCCGAATTCGCATCTGATGAGGAAAGCGAATTTAATGAACGATCTCACAAATACACGACCGTGTGTGCCCTGGAGGAGAAAAATATGCACAGGTCTTTAACTTCTAGGATGGATTCCATGGCAGTTCTGAGAGCCTCCAGGGGGCCCTGGGAGGTCGAGTCTAACCTTCCCTATAAGCCCTGACTGCCCTACATTCGTTAAGGTATTCCTTTAAAAGGTGAGTTTTAAAATAAATAAATGAGTGAATCTCAAATTATTCAAGCAATATGCATTTGTATCTGCAGCTGCCACGGTAGGGCTGCCTGAAGGTGAAGGTCAGGAGGAAAACATAACCCGACAGACTGAAGCCCAGCCTGAGCTGCTGTCCAGAGCAGTGTTGGCCTCACCTGACTTCCTCTCCCCACTTAGCAAAGGTACTTAAGGGAGCCCAGCCCCTGGCTCAGAGCCACCCGAAGAGGTTTCATGGCCACCGCTTCCACTGCAAGGTCAGGACACCTGGAGCAGCCCCACCACACTCCGCAATTCCCTGCAGCAGCGCACCACAGGCTTGCGTCTCTTCCCCAAGCTCCTGCTGCAATTTCTGGAGAAAAGACGAGTCTCTGGTTTATACTGGCCTTTCTAAGGCCCCTCTGAATGTAAGACACAAGTGTACCAAGCATGGTCAAAATGCCTGGCTCCGCCAACAAGCCGACATTTGCATCAGACTACTAAGGAGATAGGTCCTTAGTGAGGAGCAGATCTGTAGGTCATACTATTGAGAGTTCAGGCATCCTGCAGAGACCTATACTGAGTGACCGTTATTCTTCTGTTTATTGGACAAACTTATTGATTTCCTCTTGTGAACTGACTCAGTACTGGGTTTTGAGGATATCAGGCAGATAAAACAATTCCTACCCGCAGGGGGCTAGGCTAGCCCTCCTTCACAAAGGAAAGAATTCTGGGGTTCACTCCCCTGGTCCCCAGCACTGAGACACAGACCCCTATGCAACCCTGTGTCCCTGACATTGGTGTATGTTTTGGGGGAATTCATGAAACAATCAGTCCTAGAAGCTAAAAAGTTAAAAAACGGTGTTTGATCAGGATGGCCAGCACCAAAGGGCAAAATACACGAATCAACCTCTTTGGGACACTCTGGCACAGGCTGAGCTATACCAAGGGTCACACTTTATTTTACTTAATTTTCATGAGAAAGAAAAATACAGGTAATAATAATCAAATTCAGCTACCTGCTACAACATGGATAAATCTCACAATGTTGGATCAAAGAAACAAGACACAAAAACCAAGTGTATACGGCATAATGAGCAAAGAGACGGTCACCACCAGGTCTGCGAGTGTGGCTCAGCGGCAGGACACTCACTCGGTGTGCAAAGGCCCTGGCCTCCGCAATCCTTGGCGTTTATAAGTGACCTGTGTTTACAAACTTTTGTCGATCGATTAGCTCACAGTAAAATACATGCTAAAAAGAAATAAAATTAAATTAAAAAGGACTGTCCAGCCTGTTTTTAAAATGTGGTGCCATCTTTTTGAACTGAATTCTTCCGTTTGGGTGTCTATACTCTGTCTGAATTCTCTATAATTGTTCACATCAACCTTTTGATGGCTACAAAAGCTTCAGCCTTATAAGTGCAGGTAAAGCAAAGAGATCTAGCTCCACTGATTTATCACATGACCTGGCCACATTCCTTCTCTCACTGGGCCTTAGTTTCCCCTACTGTACAAAGAGGAAGGTAGGAGAGATGATTTCTCGGGCCTCTAGTTCTTTCAGGGCGTTCCTCGTATGTCGGATGAGGTTTTCCCTGTCCTGGAAATCTGTTCCTAGAGCTCTGCAAATCCTGCAGTAATGTCACATGGCCAGAGCAAGAGAGCGTCTCAAACTCCCAAGGCGGCTCTCTGAAACTACCACAAAGGCTGCTCCAGGGAGGGGAGGGCCCTGCCTCTTACCTCCCAGAATCAGCAGAGGACTCGCTCCACCAGTTCCCACATTCCTCCCCTCTGCAGAGGCAAGAGCTGTCTTCAGCCCGCTGTCCCATGGGGACGTGAACACAGCTAAAATCCCATTGATTAATCGGGTCCCACCCTCGGATCAATGGCTGGCATTAGTCGAGCTTAGCGCTGTTTTATTAGTCTGGCTGCCCTCTTGCAGATGTTATAGATGAAGAAATAAAACGAGGAGGAGAGGGAAAAAGGACAAAATCATTAGTCTGAAAGGAGCGAAAGAGCATTTTCTGTTTTGTATTCAGATTCAGAACTGCACTAAGCCAAAACACATACAACAATCCATTCGTGTGCTGTTTCCAGAACTTCGGCCCAGCCTGCTGATTTCCCATTTTGCCTGATATCTAAGATCCCAGGAGCATTTGGTCCATAGCAACCACCAGCTTAGTCTCTGAAGCCATTTTCCAAGGCCCCAAAAACACCTGAGGTCCCACTCATTCGTTCATTCATTTCTCAGAAGGGCAGAAGGTTTTTGCCTGATGTAGGGAAACAGGCCTAACTATCTGACAGATAATCCATCTTGAAAGTGTCGTATTTGCTCTTAGAGGACCAGTCCTTTCACAGAACTCACAGAGAAGCCTGTCACACTGTCTCCACCCTGCCAAAGCTTTGGTTCCAGCAGAGGAAACCCATCACTTGCTGAACCTCTCCAGAGAGGTGCTTTGAATTAAGACCAGAAATGCTTTTAAAAGACTTTAGTCCCTGGTCTTCTAACAATGACCTCTTCCTTAATTTTGTGATGGCTTCATCTGCCTTTTTTCAATCATCTAGGTAGCTATAAAAAGCTAAACACCTCCCACTAACCCCATTAGGATGAAAGCGGAGGATTTTATTATTCGTTTTTAATAGGAAGAAGCTCAAACTCCCCCAGGAAGTGTAAAAGGTAAGGTTTCCAGCGTATCTGGTGTGGAGAGAGGTTGCAACAAAGCAGACCCTACCAGAGTGCTGGAGACAAGCAGGAAAGGCTGGGGTGGTCAGTTTCTGCAGAGAGAAAGTCAGTAATCTCAGGCAGGCCCTTCCAGCTCCATGGTGTGGGCTGATTTCAGGACCTGCCTGGGAATCCAGAAATAATCAAAATCCCCTAGAACACCGTCTCCTGGTAATTGTCTGTTAAACATTTGCAACACACACACAAAGGTAACTAAACGGAATGGTTCCCTCCAGGACCGTGCCGTTCATAACAGTAATAAAGCCCCTGCCACAGACAGTGTCATTATCCAAACGCCATTAACATCAATATTCGTATCAAATACCATCTGGCAAAGGAGCCTGCAAACCGAACCTCTCCTACTCTGGGACTTCCTGCCTGGTGGGGAGGGACAGCCCAAAGCTGCCTCCTCCTCCTCTCCCTCCCCCTTCTTCTCCTCTTCTTTCTCCCCCCTTCTCCCTCCCCCTCCTTTCCCACCCTCTCTTCCCTTTTCCTCCCTTCCCTCTCCCTTTCCACCCCCTCCTCCTCTTCCCCAGCGCTGCCGCTCAGGGCGTGTGGGGCCAGGCCTGCCTGCAAACCCTCAGCCAGGCCAGCAGGTGCAGCCTAGGGGGGGATGAAGGTATACACAGGGAAGAAGGGTGAGAACAGTGGAGAAACATCTAAGTCTGATTTATTCACTGTCATTGACTTCCCTTCAAGTCTTAATTATGAAGATGCAACCAACTGCTCCTTCACATTGTCATAATAGGAAACTGATTGAGTATTTATATAAATCTCAGAGGAATCATTGTTTTGAAGAGAAACAGAACTTAACCTCCTGCCAGTCCCCAGGGTTGCCTTGCAGACAGCATCACACACAGAACCCTATACTTAAGTCAGAAGAGCTTTCTGTGAGGAGTAATTACGTGACCCCAGAACACTAGCTCCTCCTGGAGAGAGAGGCTCGGGGCCTGGAGCACAGCTCAGCTCCTCCTCTGCACTGGATCCCGCTTCCCCCGCCACTGCATTAGTGTCACGCCCGTGGCCGCCTGGGAACCAGGATCATCCACCCAGCCGTGAAGCCTGGCATCCTTCAGTCCCGCCATGCGCAAGGAAGGAAAAAAGCAGGAACCTCTGGGCCTGGAGCTTGATAGATCGCCACTGGGCACAGGCAGAGAGCAGTGCAGCAGCAGGCTTCGGGGAGATCATCGCAAACTGTGCCAGTCCTCTTTCCCTTCCCAAGTGTAGGTACAATGGTAATAAGTATCTGTAAGTGAATTCCTGTCGCAGGGAGTTACAATGCGACTTGAATGAATTAATACTAATCATTATCACAATAATGAAAATAACAGCAGCTACTTGCATCAGGTATAAGGCTGAGATTCCATTTGTTCATTTTAGTCCTCATCGTAAGCACATGAAGTTTAAGAGAATTTTTCCATACTTTCTACACAATGAAGCAAAGGTTCAGAGAAATGAAATCATCTACTCAAACTAAGTAAGCCAGTGAGAGAACTGGATTTTCTGTCCAAATCTACCTACCCCAAGTAATGTACTCTTAGCCACTATTCAGTCCCACGACCAAAAGCATTTTGTGAGCTCTGATGTCCTGAGCACGGGACTTGACTCCTGGCTCTGCCGCTTTCTAGCAATGTGACCCTGGGTAGTCACTTTGCCTCTTGGTCTTTTCTGAGTGGAGCCTCATAAAAGTGGTGATGATCTTAGGAGATGATAGCAGCGCCAAGACGATCGCTCTTCCTAATGGGTAAAGACAAATGAAAACAACAACCACAAGTTTCTCTTCTAGGAAGCCGGCATGGCCCTAAACAGCTGGGAAGCAGCGGCAGCAACCACAAAGCGGGATGGTGGGGGAAATGCCAAGAAGTCTGTCTAACCAAGGCATTGGGGCAGTGCAAACACAGTGCCCATCTCCAGCCCTGTGGGGTCTTTAAGAGGCTGCCAAGGGACAGAGAGATGTTATTTGGGCCATGGGCTAAGGACCCACACAAGCCCACTTAGTTCCACCCATAATCCCAGAACTGGGGACCTGGACAATGGCCATGGGATCACAAACTCTCTTAACCACAGCTGCAGCAACTTTCATGCTAAGAGACTGGCCAGGAACAGCCCTAGGAGTGGCTTGGGCTTGTGCCATCTCAGAGGAAGAGAAGATGCTATCTCACAGTCAGGCAAAGGCGGGAGGTCTTCTCTGCTCCCACTGTAAACTCTGGCTGGAAAGACACAGGACCCAATAAATTAAATACACAGAGCACATTCCAATATCAGAAGCACCCATGGATTTACCCTACAACTTTATTTCTAAGGTAGCCCTTTACTGTCACCCAGTACAAAGCCTTTTTAAAAGAGACAGGGACAGGCATAGAGAGGGGACACAGTATTTCTAGAGAGAATCTAAGTCCTGGACTCCAATTCACTACTGCTCACACCCTAGGTGTGTCCTGTTATAAAGCCTAACCATCCATCATCCCACTAGCAACCTGCATGGCCCTTTGGGCCGGCGGTGGATGTGTGCTACCCAGCTGGAGCAGGCGGGGCTGGAGGCCAGGGCAGAGCTGGGGTTCTCTCACCTGGCAAACAAAACGTATGGAGCAAAGTCCAAGCCACGCTCAGGGCCCAAAGCATGGAGACAAGGTCTGCAAGGCAGGTCGGGGTCTGCTGGGAAGTCTGAGCACGTCAGTGCCGCCAGCAGTCAGGGCTCACCTTCCGGACAGCGAGACGTGACTCACAGCCTCGTCAGCAGTGCTAACAGAGGCCGGGTAGGGTGGGTACTTGCAGAGGCGCGGCTACTGACACCAGATGTACAAATGACAACACCTTGCCCTTCACTGCCACAGCGCCCTCCTAATACCCTGGGTGCTGTCTTTTATGACTCCAACCTGCTAACAGGCAGAGGGAACCTTTTCCTTCGCTTCTACTCTCTGACACAGTCAGGCCAAAGCATCAGCATCACTACTTCCCAAGGAAGGAAAAAATCACGAAGAGAAGACTTTTTCTAATCTGTACTTTTTTTAAACATTTGGGTAAGAAAAGCCAGGTGTCAAAGAAAAAAATCCCCACTTACATCTTTTAAACTAGGAGCAATTAATACTTTCCACAGAGGAGCATGCCCCCTCTCCATCCTGTGTGCAGGGTATTGTTGAACCATGCTTTGTAATTTGTTGCACGCTTAAGTATTCAGTCTGTATTTCATCTGGGCTACACATTTAATTTAGTCAACATGTTCATTTTAAGATCAATACTGTCATAACTATGTTGAAAAATTAAATTATTGTAACTTTATTTACATTTCTTAAAAGTACTGTGAAAATTATTCTTAACCAGGACCTAATCAATGTTAGAGTCTAAAAATATGCCACTCTGCATGAAGCTATAAAAAGATTAATGTACATTTTTTACAAGAAATTAGTAGCTTAATGAAGTGGATAAAAACGCTGTCACAATTTTTATTGGATCTAAATTGCATAGTAGTGGAGGTACAGTAAGTGCCTTCTACATAATGACATAATGAGTCATGACTAGTGCTGGAAGGCTAATTTGCCCTTAACTGACACAAAACCAGGGAATTAACATCCCAGTCGGTCTACGCCAATAGCAGATGCATTATTTCATTGCACAGCAGGGTTTTTAACTAAACTCTTAACTGTAGAAATATTGATCTATTCTTCTGTAAAATGATGAAATTGGAATTTTTTAAAAGGACGTCTTAAATTATGGCTGCGCCGGTGACATTTACTTTCACACTCCCACGCCTGCCTACAGAGCAGATGTGCCCAGCAACATTTGGGGAGGCTCCTACCTGTGCTTTAGGATTTGCAGTCGGAGACAAAAGGAAGAGAGGGCTTTATGCGAGAACAAATACTGGCATGAAACCACCACGAGAAAATGACAACCCATCTATATGGGCCCAAGTTCGGCAGTACATGTTCTTGAACACTGTCCCAGCCCAGAGACTGTTTTACTTTGAAGTTTAACGCTTGTAAGTTGTGTTGGATACAGCATCAGGAAAACCAAGATCTAAAGATCTAAATCAAATTGAATGCTGATAGGTAAAATAGGAAGTAGAAGGGGCTAGAGAACCTTATCAGAGACAAGTATTCAGTCCGGGGCATGCTGTAATGCTAGCTACTTGGTAGGCTGAAACAGGAGGATGGCATGTTCAAGGCCAGCCTGAGCAACATGGTAAGACCCCGTGCCCCCCTCACAAAAAGAAAGACAAGTGTAAACCTAGAGACACTGTACTTTCTTGGTTTCAGGGCTATCATTCATTCATTCATTCACTCACTCACTCACTCACCCTATACATAATGAGTATTTACAGAGTGCCAGGGATGGATAAATACACCACCCTGTGGTGGCTAATGATTGCTTCTGTCAAAAAGTGCAATGCAATATATTTCGTTGTTTAATCAAGGAAATCAAAATTTACCTTGCTTTGAAATTCTCACAATAGATCTTGTACTAACTGCAAATACTTGTGTTGTCACAACCCAGGAACTTCAAAGACACAGAACAATGTGCTGATTTACGGATGCACATCTGATACCTGGTGTCTCTGTTTGATACTTTGGGTTAGGGGGAAAAAGCAGCCGAGTTAGAATTCTTTGTGCTTGAGAATCTGAGAAACCAACCCTGCTTAATTTATGGAGCCTGCATTCTGTCACATGACCAAGGCCTGGCATAGAAAATATCAAGTACAGCTTGATGGGCCCTGAGGCCGGCGGTTCTCAGACCCAGCTGATGGCAAGTCATGTGGGGACAGCCTTTCTTAACTGGCTTAGGATGGGCCCGGAATTACTATCGCTTAAAAATTACCCCAAGCAATGACAGAGCACATCCAGGATGGAGGCCGTCACTGTAGACACAGATACTGAAACAGAGGAACTGCACAGTCCTTGCTAACAGAACTAGAGATCCTGACAAGAAGGAACAGCCAGAGACAGGACAGAAAAGAATGCACAAAGGTGACAATTTGACCCCTTGGGAAGTACAGACAATAAACTTGCCCTGTCCTGGCTGGAGGATCATCTTCTACTGTGTGTCAGAAGCCAATGGACATCTCTTCCTCATCTTCTCTTCAATTTTTGTAAGATTTTTTTAAAAATACATATATGTATATTGTTAATTATAAAAAGGATACATATTCATTTACTCCAGAAAAGTTGGAAGACACTGTTAATATGGTTCTTTAAAAAAGGTAATGAGACTTTTCAAATCTGTGTTATTTTAAAGTACAGGAGTTGATCTGTTTAAAAATACCCTAAAGTTGATTGCTGAAGCTAGCGTGAAAGACCCCGTTCATGTACTCTCACCAACGTGGAGTCTTGTCCTTTGAAAAAGTGCCCATTTGATAAACGGAAAGGGAAGCTCCTTGTTTTAATGTGGATTTCTTAAGTTACTAGTGAGGTGTTATTTTTTCACATTTTTGACCTCTTCTCTGATGTGTGTATGTGTGTATCACACACTAATGTCTTTCCTGTATTTTATTTTTGGAATGTATTGCTTACTGATTTATAAAATTGTATTTAAAACATTAATTTTGTCTATTACATGTAGCAAATACTTTCCTTGTTTCCCTTGTTTATAGTACATTTTGACATCACACACACACACACACATACACACACACACACACACACACACACACATCTTACATTGCCCCCCATGTCTCCCACCTTCTCAGTGTGGTGGCAAGCCTGTGCACCCCAGTCAGAAGACCGATCTTCACTTGGGCTGTGTAATTTACAGGAAGCCACTTCATTTATCTAGAACCACTTTTCCCCATCTGCATCCTAACTTTTGTCAAGATGACATTCAGTCAATGCTACAGACAGCAAAGACTTTGCTATCTTGTTCACTGATACTTCTCCAAAACCTGAAACACAGCCTGATACCAAGTAGGCACGCAACAAGTATCTGTTTAATGAGGAACTGGCTTGGACCTGAGCCCAGAGCAGACAGTCAGTAAATGTGGGTTAAACCTCACTGTCATCCACAGCAAGACCATGGCTATGCTGAAGTCTTCGGTGGATCAGAAGTTATAGCTCTGTTATGGTTCACATCTAGATGTCCCATAAAGCCTCGTGGGATCTTAGCCAGGGCCTCTGGCAGGTGACTGGATTGTGGGGCATTCTAGCCAGCCAGGAGGCAGGGCCGGTTGGGAAGAGATGCACCACTGTGGGAAGTTAAGTCTTCCTTTCCAGGGCCTCCCCTGCTGTTCTCCGCCTCTGGCCTGCCATGCCCTGAGCAGCTTTCCTCTGCCAGGCTGTCCTGCCTTGAACCCAGTTAAGCACAGACTATAAATGTGAGCCAAAATAAACCTCTCCTCCCTTAAATTGCCTCAGTGACTGGGGAGGTGACTAAAACGATTTCTCCATCTTTGTGTGTGTGTGTGTGTGTGTGTGTGTGTGGCACTGGGAATTGAATGAAGAGTCTTTGCACTGAGCTACATCCAATCCCTTTTTTTAAAGACAGGGTCTCACTAAGTTGCCCAGGCTGGCTTGACCTTGCAATCCTCCTGCCTCAGCCTCCCAGAGTGCTGGGATTACAGGCATGCACCCATTCCACCAGCTTCCTAGTCCTACTGTATCCTGAGCCCATTATTCCCCAGCTCAGAGATGCCTATGCCGAGTGTTCAGCGGGAGGCCAGCCTCCTGCGAGAGTCAATGCACAGACCAACCCTTGAGCTTCATGATGGTCCCCATAGGGCTTCAAAATGTAAAGCACGATCAAAACAAGAAATTAGATGGGCCAAAATGTGGGCCAGGAGTCTTAACTAAGAAGTGAGTTCAAGATAGGAAAAGCAAGGTCAGGAAGACATGTCAGAGGGGGGAACCCTTGCAATCACAGGAGCCGAACAATGGAGATACCCGAGACGTACAGAAGAGGAGGCTAGCTGGCCCCGGGGATGGACTAATTGACTGAGCTTGTTCCTAAAAACTATTGGCTTAATGTTCTCCTTGACCACAAGACAGTTATGTTTTATGTTCATGGTTTCCCTTACCCAGACCATCTTCCTTGCTCATTGACACTTATGTCATATGCTAATGTATCAGTTTCAAGAAAAGCTCTCCTTTTATAGTTTTTACATATATAAGGGGCAGAATTGGAAACCCCAGGAAAAATGTGAAATCCAGAACAGGCAGCCAAGTCCAATTTTGCATTTCTGTTCTAAATAAGCCTCCCAAGTGGCTTGTGCTCATAGTCACAACCAGCTCTTCACCTCTTTGGATGAAGTAGGTCAGATTCTCTCTGTCAGGTTGGCACATAGAATTCTGCACACAAGTGCAGAGGCTCTCAGCACCCTGGCGTCCCACCCATTTACTCCTAGTCTCATTCAGGGAGCTCCTTGCATTCCAAGTTTGCCCTGAAGAGTATTTAACAAACTCCAAACTTCAAAATCTGTGATGATTATAATCCTCGGCCTAAAATTGCTTTTGTTTTTATTGGTTTGTTTTCATATTTTGCAACTAATCACAAAATACTGAATCTTTTTGGTTCATATTTTCGCAGATTATTACCTTACTAACTACCTGTCTGAGCCCTTAGCTAAGAATCATGACCCACACAGTGTGATGATGTACAAGTTAGGGTGAGACCAGATGCCATAACAACATCCAAAAGCTCAAAGGCTTAACACCAGAGACATCTATTTACCGTATATATATTAGTCCAACACAAGTGTTTCTGGTCAGCTGATACCCTTCCACAGTGTGACCCAGGGTCCAGATTCCTTCCTTCTCTTCCAACTGTTTTCAACGGTGTGCTCACCTGCATTGCTGTGTGGGTGGGAAAGAGCGTGCAGAGCCATGCAGGAGTGGATCTGTGGGCTGGACCCTAGAGCAGTCTACATCACTTCTCACACTATTTCCAGAAGTCACCTAGACATCCCTAGTAACATGAGAAGGTAGAATCACCCCTGTGCCCAAGAGGAGGAGAAAATTTGTCTGGTGACCAGGCAGCATCCTGCCTCTGCCACCACAGGAGGCACGACTGCTCTCCAAAAGCTCTGAGATGAGCTGCTCAGAGCCACATAGCCATCCACTCCCTACCTGGCCCCAGCCCTCCCCTTCCCCTCCATCTCCCTTCCCTCCCTCCGGCCTTCCTTCCCTTCTTCCCTCCACAGACTTGGCCTATGAATTCTGCTACCACCAAAGACAAACCTTTGTTCAGCCTCAGATAGGACTTCAGGTCCAAGATCTGCCAATAAAACCAGTAATGTGTTCTTTTTCTTTTGGCGGTACTGGGGATTGAACTCAGGACCCTGCGCCTGCTAGGCAGGTGCTTATTCCACTGAGCTATATCCCCAGCCCCCAGTAATGTGTTCTTGTAAGTTCCTTCTTTTTTTTTTTTTTTTTTGAGACAGGGTTTCACTATGCAGTTCAGGATGTTTTTGAACTCGCTTTATAGACCAAGCTGGCCTCAAACTCACCGCTTTCCTCCTCCCTCAGCCTCCCGAGTGCATACTGGGATTACAGATGTGCATGCACCACCACAGCTAGCCTGTTCCTTCCTCTTAGTGCCTTACTTTTCTCATCAGGAAAATGGGCCACAGCAATAGTGCCACCCTAATGCCACCGAATAGATAGGATGGGCTAGATGAGAAGGCGCAAGTCAAAGTCTAGGCACAATAGCAAGCAAGCTGTAAGCTTTTAAGTATTAAAATACTAATGCTACTGCTAATAATCATTATAATAAAATTATTTATCTTGATAAACTGGCCCAGTTTTTTTTTTTTTAAGACGAGTTCTCCCTATGCAGTTCAGGCTGCTTCCAACTCAGTGACCCTCCTGCCTCAGCCTCCTGAGTAATGGGATTGCAGGCATGCGCCGCCACACCTGGCTTAGCCTAGATCTTTTTTAAGTCTCTAAGACACAAGCACTGAAGCTCCTATACGAACTGGGGTAAAACGAAGGGCCTAGACAGGGACAAGGGGAGGGGTAAAAATGAAAAATAATATGAGTTAAATGTGGACTTTTCCAGTCATTATCTTGGATCTGAAAGAAATCAAGATCAACTAAGGATTTAATGATACTTTGTGAGAGGTGCATAAGACTTAACAAGGTACAAAGTGGTTCAGACCCTCAACTGGGACCTCTTTCAAGGTCACCAACGTTCCTAGGCAAAACGAAGACCTCTCACTCATTCCTGCCCCTCGGGTTCGGTGCTGCATTTCCCTGTAAGCCTTCCTTGCTCTGCCTGGTTTCTTCTTCACTGTAGCATCATCCTAACTTTCATCCCAGCTGTCCTCTTCCACTGGCTCACCGCAGCCGTCCGCAGGCCCAGCGTGCCCAGCCCTGCCCTCACCCACTGCGCTGGCCGGGTCTCCAACTCGGTCCCCTTCCCCTCACATCTGATGACCAGACCCTGCAGCTCCTGACTTCAGCGTAACAGACTGCCTTTCCCTACGACCCCTCTCTGCCACTGCCACAGGGGTCCAGCAGCCAGGAGGCAGAGCCGAGAGGCTTAGTCTTACTAAACATCTAACCAGAAAGAGCCACAGTGCAGCACAAAAGCAACTTACACACATGGAAATGGCAAAGCGTTCCATTTCCAAAGCCAAGACAGGTGTCAGAGAAATGGTTGGCAGGACCACAGCCCAGTGTCTTTTGTGGAAAAATGTCTCAGGATGGAAAATTCCAGCTCTGCTTTTTGAATAAGATAGGCCCAGTCTGCACAAGAAATTAACAGTCCCATCTCAGCTGACTCATTACCTGCCGCACAAAGTACATGCCAATTCAAGCAGACAGGAGAAAGGACGTGGAAGGAAAGGAAGAGATACGCACAATGTACTACAACTGCATGCCCTGGCACCTCAAGAGAAGCAAAACGAACAATGCAGAAGACCAATATCTCATTTTAGACTTTGGGTATGTGGGGGTTCTGTTTTGTTTTGGGGGGCTTTGAGACAAGGTCTTCTATGTAGTCCAGGCTGGCCTTGAACTTGCAACGATCTTCCTACCTCACCCTCCTGAGTGCTGGGATTATAGGTGTGCACCATCCCCTCCAGCCTAGCATTTCAAAGTGTATGGATCTTCAGGTGGAAGTTAGAACACCAGAGAGGAACACCCTGATGTGACAGGCACCGTGAAGTGGGCGGCTGCTTTCCTGCCAGTCCCTGCCTCCCGGTAACTGTCCTTTGCAATTTCCTCTGCTACCTTTGGAACAGATTTGAGGATGTACCATGCATCTATTTCCTTAATGTTAAAACTGGGGATTATAGGAAACGATATGGCTCTAGAAGAAATAAAAAGTGCCCAGTGAAAGGATAACATGCTATAGTCTTTTCCTCCGTGGTATTTTTGTCTCAGGCCCAAATATGAAATAATTTCAACAAACTTCATTTAAGAAAAGTGATGACATCAGGCGTGGTGGTGCACGCCTGTAATCCCAGCACTCGGGAGGCTGAGGCAGGAGAATCCTTGTGAGTTCGAGACTAGCCTGAGCTACAAAGTGAGCTCAAGGCCAACCTGAACTGCATAGCCACACCCTGCCCCAAAAAGACAAAAAAAAAAAAAAAAAAAAAAGTGATGAAAGCCAGTATTTTAATTAAAATATATGACATTTCCTTCCATGGGAATCTTTAAGGGCACACATATCTACAAGAGATGGTTTAGGGATAAAGAAGTTCTTCCTGCACGGAAATGTAGACAGAGCTATCTCCTAAGGCCCCTTGGTAACTCAATTCATAAAGCAAAAGGTGTGATGACCTTCATCCTATTCAACCTATCAAAAAGAAAATTGCAAACTGCTTCACTTCCAATTTTTATAAAAGTCTCAAATCAGTCCTGCACAGTACCTCAGGGCAAATAACTTCACCTCTAAATTATGTGTCTACGTGGATGATGCGGGCAATGTAAACCTTCGAAACAGCAAATCTGCAGACGCCAGAAAGCTGGAAATATATAGTACAATACCGCCACCTAGAGGCCAAAAGCTAAGGAACTGGACGCCGCAGCAAACATTTACTGTCCAAAGAGCCGGCTCAAGGGAGTTGACGTGAGGGAATGCTTTTCCTAAACAATGGTGTATTGTGAAGAAATGCTACAGAGTAATAAAATGTTTCTACCATCATTATAAACAAGGACAAGACGGTATTAAGACATGTAGAAATGGCATTTAAAAAATCATACTTCCAATCCCACAAAATGGTTCTACATGTAATACGTCCTTCCTTACGTTCAATACCCACTGCGTGCTCAAGCATTTCCAAAGGATCAAACAAGAACATGTAAGAAGCATGGAGGTAAACAGGGTTCTTTACTGCAGGTCTGCTCAACGCCTTTAGTTATTTGACTGCATGACTGTACAGAGTGACCTCCAAAATGATGACAGAAGGCATGTTTCCCAAATTTAACTATAAAATTATTTTTCTGCAAAACACACAAGAACAAGGTCATGTGGTGATTCAAGGTTCTGAGCTGGGTATTGTGGAGTATTCTTTAATTCCAGCACCCTGGAAGGCTGAGGCAAGAAGATCAAAAGTTTGAGCCCAGCCTGGGAATCTTGGTGACCCAGTAAGACCCTGTCTCAAAAAAAAAAAGGCTGTGTATATAGCTGAGTGCAAAGGCCCTAGTGCAGTCCTTGGTACACACACACACACACACACACACACACACACACACACTCTAGAAGTTACGTGCAGTGACACAGTTCAAAGAAGCCACTGTTCATCAAGACATACTCCAGCCACACCCACTGCCACCTGCATTCCCTTTGGACACCGTGTTCTTCAGGGCCCTCACAGGCAGGGGAAATGTTCAGGGACTTTGCTGCCTAGATGGAAAACTGTTAAAAATGGCCACTAATAATCAGTTTTAAGTCACTGAAGAGTTTTCAGGACTTCCACAAGAAAAATGAAAATAGAGAAATGCACAGATCACAGTGCTTTTACCCAGCAAAATGTGTGCACGGTCTTCATGTTATCCTCTTCAATCGCCTGTGTGAAGTCACACCTCAAGGGTAAAAGGTAAATTACCATAAGGCACAAAGAATCCCAGCTTTCTATATTGGGACATCACTGTATATACAAGTGTAGGTATGAAATGTGTGTGAACAGAACAGGTAGAGGATATGAATTTTATTAAAACTCCTTGTTCCAAAAGGTTTTAAAAGTTCTTGTAGCCATTCTTCCCCGCTCTGAGGTAACTGGTACGAATCAACATCCATGATGTTGCCAAAACAATTCAGAGAAACCATTGAGTTTTATATTATTATTCTTTTACCTGAATAGTCTTTCTACATTCTATTTAATTCTATTTCATCATTTTTCACTTTTCCTCTGTAACCACTCCTTTGTTGATAGTACTAGCAGAAGATGTAACTACCAGGCACCTATGTGCCATACACACACCTGTTATCCCAGCACTTGGAGGCTGAGGCAGAAGCATTGCAAATGATTTAATAAAACCCTGTCTCAAAACAGAGGGCTGGAGACATTGCTCAGTGTGAAGGCCTGGGTTCATTATCCAGGTGTGCCCGCGCGTGCGCACACACACACACACAC